>JBBPUC010000064.1:0-66143 GCA_038094375.1 Tubosaeta aff. heterosetosa
CGAGAAATTTTGGATGGTATGATTACATTTTGAGACTATTGCTCTACCATCTGACTGAACACTCAGGTATTCGCGTGGTGAAGATTAATGGACGTGAGAAGCACTTCTTAACGAAGGTGGAAGCCATTCGTTCAGAGCAGCTTGGCTGGTTGCGTAAATTCAATACCGGAATGACAATCTTTGTTATCATCGGGCAGGTACGCTTTAGGACTCAGATAAGTTTGAAGTAGTTGAACATGGTCGTTTAGGCTGCCAACACTCTCATGCCCCTTGCAGCTTTCTCTCTCTTTGGCCACGAGCAGATGGGAGAGATTTCTGCTACCAGAGTTTTCCCCGCCCTTTCGTTCTTCGGTATGCTTGTAGACCCACTCATATCACTTCCCCAGCTCCTCAGGTACGTCCCCAGTTGTGTTTGACGAACCTAACCTCACCATATGTTCACGACAGCGCGATTATCATAGCAACTACATCATGGGGCCGGATCTATGACTTCCTCCTTGCAGACGAAAAAGTTTCAACCATCGAGTCTTCTCTTCCTTTTGTGAACATTGGTCATGCCATCACCATTATTGATGGTGCTTTTTCCTGGACCGCTCTCGACGACAATTACATTACACCACGTGTCGGAGTGACGGAGGAGAAGACTGACGTCTCTAGTATCGATACGGTGGACGGACATGATGGTTACCACCCTGGACCATTCCTGCGAAATGTCAACATTTCGATTCGCACCGGCTCCCTCACTGCTATCGTTGGCAGTGTCGGATCTGGAAAGAGTTCACTCTTGTCCGCTATCATCGGAGAAATGGTACGCGTATCCGGCGAGGCCTACTGTAACGGATCTATCGCGTACTGTGCCCAACAACCGTGGGTCCAGACCACCACCATTCAAGACAATATTTTGTTCGGTCGCTCACTCGACATGCATTTGCTCCAAAAAGCCATCCAAACCACTTGCTTTGATTCAGACCTCGAGACTTTCCCCCACGGCATGGCTACCCAGATGAGCGAAAAGGGAAACAACCTCAGCGGTGGACAAAAAGCCCGACTTGCGCTTTCCCGAGCTGTCTACTCCGATGCTGATATCTACCTTTTTGATGACGTTCTTTCTGCCTTGGATCCACGCGTTGGTCGCACTGTCTTCAATAACTGCATCAAGCATGGCTTGCAAGGGAAAACGCGCGTTCTCGTCACTCACCAGCTCCAATATCTAAATCAGGTTGATCATATTCTTGTCGTATCGGATGGCACCATTGTAGAGCAAGGCTCCTTTGATGATCTCCTTGCTCGGAATGGCGAGCTCACTCGCCTGCTCAGCGAGGTTCAAACGACTTCGGAAGACTCTGACAATACGAGAAAGGATGAAAAGCGCAAGAGTACTCCTAACCCTTCCAAGGTCGTGGTTAAGGACCAGAAAGACGCTGATCGGGTGATCGTTGAGGAAGAGCGCAACATGGGAGCCGTCGACACAGCAACGTGGTGGGCGTACCTCAAGGCTACCGGTGGTACCGTGATGATTCTCGTTTTGCTCCTTGAAATCCTTCTCCTGCAGGGCAGTGTCGTCATCTTGAACCAATGGCTCACTTGGTGGACGGAAAACACCTTCCACGAGATGGCTCAGGGTTGGATCGGCATATACGATGGGATAGGTTCCGCCTCTGTGATCGCCATCAGTGAGCTTGCTATACCGTTTCTCTAGATTTTGTACTCATTGATGTTTACAGTCATCCTCAACACAACACTCCTCCTGAGCAGCATCCGCGCCAGCCGCACGTTCCACTCCAAGGCTCTTCAAGGTGTTATTTGTGCCCCCATATGGTGGTTTGAGAGTCAACCGATTGGCCGAATCATGAACCGTTTTTCCAAAGACATCGAGGCCATTGATCAGCGCCTCATGCCCCAAGTCTTCCAGCTAGTTGCGGGTATTGGAAGCTTAATCTCTACGGTTGTTATTCTGGGTTACAGCACACCGATCATGCTGGGTGAGTCTAAGTGCGGTACATATGCTCTGTCCCAGCTCACGAACTTGTTAGCCTTCGTGTTCCCGATGATGGTCATTTATTGGTTTGTATTGAGGTTCTACCGCAAGTCCCTCCGCGAACTCAAGCGTCTCGAGTCAACTGGTCGCGGCCCCCTCCAATCCCGAATCAGCGAAACCCTTGATGGGATACCGACAATCATGGCTTACGGACGTGGGTCCGACTTCGAAAATGCAGTCGGATCGCTTCTGGATGCTAGCAACAAACCGACATTCTTGAGGATGCACGCTGGTATGACAGTTCTTCTCATATTATCCCGCGTGTCTGAGAGAGTCCAGAAATCTGGGTCACCCTTCGCTTGGAGATCATGTCATCCTCCATTGTAGTTGCCCTTTCCATGCTTGCACACACCAAGGTGGTGGGCAACAGTACTCAATTCGTGCTCGCATTGACCTATGCCTCTACCCTCACCTATATCATGAACTTGCTCCTCAGGAGTGCCGCCAATGTTGAAGCCGAGGTTTGTGGAATAGTTGTGCTTTGAAATCAGGATACTCACTTGGTGGACTAGATGAATGCCGTCGAACGTCTCATGAGTTATAGCACGTCACTCCCCAAGGAAGATCCCGCACATATTCCTTCCGACCCCACTGAGGAAGCTTGGCCCTCGTGCGGCGAGATTGTTCTACGTGATGTTAATGCCGCATACCACTCTCGCCCTGACAAGCTGGTCCTGCGCAATGTCAATCTTACGTTCAATGCAGGAGAAACAGTATTCATCGTTGGGCGTACTGGTTCTGGAAAGTCCACACTTTTGTCTTTGTTGCTCCGCATGATCGAATCCAGCAATGGCACGGTCGAAATCGATGGCAGAGGTAAGGATGATGTGTCAGGCATGCTCCACGCCTCTTAACCCATCTTCCTAGACATCAAGTCCCTTGGTATGTCCACTTTGCGCCGCGGTATGCAGGTGATACCTCAAGGTAAGTGGCGGACCTTACATTCCACAGGCGTGAGTTTGAACCTTTCCTGAAGATCCGTTCATCTTCTCGGGTACAATCCGCTCAGCTCTCGATTTTGATGAAAAGCACGAGGATGATGTGCTCTGGCATGCCCTCGATCTTGTGGGGCTGAAGAGCTTCGTTTCTTCGCAGGAGCCCAAGCTCGACACCGTCATCGAGGATAACGGGGCGAACTACTCGGTCGGCCAGCGCCAGCTCCTGTGTCTCGCTGCTGCCATCCTACGCAACCCCAAGATCCTGTTACTGGACGAAGCGACTGCGTCAATTGATGCCGGTGCTGACGTGTTCATCCAGCAGGCGATGCGCCGGAGCTGCCCTCAAGCAACCATTCTCAGTGTCATGCACAAACTGAGCGACAGAATTCTGGAAGAGTGTGACAAAGTGTTGGTGATGGAGCAGGGTGTGCCAATCGAGTATGCGCCGCCACAAGTTCTTCTCGCTCGCTCCGATTCCATGTTTGCAAAGTTGATGGCGGCTGCAAGAAACGGTCATTAGACATTTAATTGGATGTACTAGTCATTTCACTGAATTCATTGCCAAGACTATGTTCGGCAAAGTCGGCCGAATTCCGACATTAACCCGGACCACGACGTCCAAGGATGAGGCCCTCCGCCGTACGCTTTCTCAACATCCTCGTCCCAGTGAAGCGGTAATTAGCGTTTTCATGAAAGACACTCGTTCAACTCACTCCGATGTCACTCCAAGCGCAGTGGACTATGCGGTAAAGATCCGTGTCAACCCCGAGCAGACTGGCATCGACCTCAATGTCAAACACTCGATGGTGCGTTCTCCAGCGTTTTCACTCTCGTTTACCCTGACTTTTATGCAGAATCCGTTTGACGAGATAGGTGTGTCCCCACGAGGTCCCTCCGTCATACCGTTTCCAACAACATCTCCCAGCGGTGGAGGAGGCGGTCCGGATACGCGAACGCCTCCAAGACGCCGTCAAGTCGATCAAGGTCGTCACCATCGGTCCCCCCAAGTCTTCCGAGACACTCAGGACCGCACTCGCAATGGGCGCCGACGCGGCCATCCACGTCGAGACTGCCGAGTCCGCACCCTCCCCGGAGCCACTGGCGGTCGCCAAGGCGCTCAAGGCGGTCATCGAGCGTCAGTCCGACGGCGTCGACGTCGTCATTATGGGCAAACAGGCCATCGACGACGACGCTGGCCAAACCGGCCAGATGCTCGCCGGGCTCATGGGTTGGGCACAGGCGACGTTTGCGAGCAAGGTCAACGTGGATGCGGCGCAAAAGGTGGCTCATGTCACTCGGGAAATAGACGGTGGGTTGGAAGAACTTCGATGTAGGCTTCCTCTGGTGGTCACCACAGACCTTAGGTGAGCGCTTCGAGAACGCCAGGGGGTTTATGCACTGATTGCCCATAGATTGAATGGTATGTGATACCCACTCGGGCGGTCTCTTCACACAAAATATTGTTTTCAGAACCAAGATATGCTTCTTTGCCTAATATAATGAAAGCGAAGAAGAAACCCTTTGAGAAATTAACCCCGGCGGATCTTGGCGTCGACTTTACCCCTCGTCTAGAAGCAATCAAGGTCACAGAACCTCCAAAACGCGTTGGAGGTGGCAAGGTACTTTTTCGTCTCACTGGTATTTATCGAACTTCACTCTTGACAGGTGGAAAACGTCGATCAGCTACTAGAGAAACTCAAGGAGGCCGGAATTACTCCGAGGCGTGCTTGAGTAATTGCATCCAAATCCAGTGTATACCTGTTACTGCAGTCAATACACCGTGAAACAACACTGGAAGACGAAATAAGTTATTGATTCAAGGGTCCTTTGTTGCTACTGATCCCTCTACACAAGCGAGAACAGGGGTGAAAAATGATTGCGCTGTGTTTATACGTGGATGAGTGAGTGTACTGTACTAAGCAGCCAATATATATCTGAGCAGGGTTGGGGCACTGGAAGACGACGACAGTGCAAGAATCCGGAAGAAAATGGGACGAGGTGGACACAAACAACATGCTACAATTGCAGATCCTGGACTTTCAATTCGGTAAGAATGCGGAGATGAACGAAGGAGTGACTGTGAAATGAGGAATGGACAATGATAACTTGTGAATGGGACGGAGGTGCGTTGCAAAGCGAGTCATGCATCTTGATTGGCGACTCCCTGAGAGCATGATTGTTCAGCGCTCAGCGTCTACATATTCACAACACCGAACAAACCTTGGTGCGACATGCGGGACAATTATTACGGCCGGTCTCAAGCCATCTATCCACGCAACCCTGGTGGAACGTATGTTTACACGTGAGGACTCGCAAATCGTCCTCTGGGTTGTAATCATCAAGACAGATGAGGCACTGCAGCAAGGTCAACAGCCGTTGTTTCTCTGAAAAAAAGGGTATACCTTGTCAACACAATTACTAGCGATGCGCCCTTGTTTCTCCCATTCTCCCAGTGTCGATGCTTTAATAATTTCGAGCCCAGACCTCTCAATCTCTTCCTTCGACGCTGTTGGGGGCTTTACCTGACCTAACAACTCAGCAAGCTCCCTATATATTCTCATGATTTAGACGCTCTCGTTCACGTGAAATACAAAAAAGTACCCACCACAGTGCTTCAAAGGAGTCTAAGTTATCCCCCGTAATGATTTGGTGGTCCGGCGGGTAATATCCTAAAAATGCACGTGTCAGCAATGACACTCAAAAAGGCAGACAAAGTACGTACCTCCAATAACATAAATAAGGAATGTTCTTGAACCTGGAGTCTCTTGAGGCTGGGGACTGGTGGTGTCTGCGTTCCTCCTCGAGGGTCGCAAATTCCTAATGGCATTCGCAGCACGACTTTGCCACGTTCGCCCACGGGTCGGTAGTTGGCCGCTCTGTTCCTGCTGAGTGGTGTTCAAGGAGCGGTGACGAAACTCCGGCGGTTCGGGAACGTGCAAGGGCATCGACATTGTTTGTTCCAAGGCATCGAAGTCCATTCCTTCGCCATCCTCGTCCTCCATCCCAGCGGCGCGGTTGATGTGTTGGTGAGGCATTTGCGGAAGTTGTCTATCCATGTTCACGGACTGCAATCCAACCACGATAACGGGTACGACAACGTCACTACGGTGTTCTGGGATTGCCGTAGACGGGCTTGAATCCGGACCATTTGTATGCGGAGGTGTCCTTAAGTCGGGCATGTTGGCAGAAGTAGCGGCAGGCGCAGCCAGGCCACTATGAATAGCTGGGACTTCGGCCACTCCATGTAGTATTTCATTTTGGTGGTCCTGGTCTGTGGTGCGTGCCCAGGGTGGATTAGAAGGGTGACTCGGACCTACAGCTGGCGAGTGAAAGGGGGATTGTAGTACCCCCGATTGTCCTAAATTTGGTGGTGTTACTGCTGGGAATCGGTACATCCTCCACCAGTTGATGCCCCCTCCAGGAGTACGCTCGGTACGCGAGGCAGAACTCGGTGTAAACGGTAAACGGAAAGGCATTGACGAGTCGACTGAGGTTGGATTTGTGGAAGATGGGTCGCGCGCTATTGACTCGGGGGCCAAAGATAAAGGTAACGCCCACGTAGATGGTTGAGTTGCGTCTTGTGAAGTTATTCCTGGCTCTACTTGGGGAGAACTTGATGTTCTGTACATCAAAGGAGCGGTCAACAACGACGTTCCTGGGAGAAGGGATTCCCGCCTAGTCCCGGTACCCGGCACATTTGAAGGATCCTGGGTATTACGTGGCGACACAGCAATGACCCCTGAAACAGTGTGAGCACCCTCTACCCTCTGTTCCCCATTCGAAGCCCCCAGGCTGTGTGCCACACCTGATACAGCCCCTTCTGGCCCCTCTTCAGAACGCATCTCCGATGAGCTGAAATCGCTTATCGGAACATGGGTTCCTATTCCGACAGCACCAGAGGATACGTGTGCAGCATGAATGTTTCCCTCGTGATAGTCTGTGGTCCCCGAAGAGGCAGCTGCGGAAACTAGCTGTAATGGTGCTGCGTAAAGCGCAGACGTACCGCTTGCTCGGAAAGAGGAAGTTGATTCACGTCCAGTCCCTATAACGAACGGAGAACGTGTACCAGTACCAAGGGCGGAGATCGCTGGAGATGCGCGTCCATTGAGTTCCTCTTGGGCAGTCTGCACATCCTCGTTGCCGAAGTCATCGTCTGCATCCCTTTCGCAGTCAAGTTCGTCTTCGTCGCCACTGTCGAAGTCCCTCATCTCAAACTCTTCTGAATTAGAGTCAGACAAGCTTTGTAACTCGGGAAGGCGTTGATCTTCCTCATCTTCCACAGTATCCTGAGCATCTTGGGGTGCCCTGTTCAGAACACCTGAATCTGGCTCCTGCATTAGTGTAACTCTGAGGTCGGTTTGCAGATCCACGAGGAATCGCTCAAAACTATCAGGCGGAGGTAGTGAGGGCTGTTCTCCGTTCCTATCGCCGCCTAGAATATCACTACTGTCAGGTAGCCCTCCCTCGGCGCTGGGAGGGTTCGCAGAAGCAATAGCAGATGGAGCGTTCGTTGTTGCTCCACCAAGTCCGAGGCCAAGATTGAACGCTCTTGCCATCTCAGCAAGCATTATCTCGCGAGGGTCATGGGGTCGCCCGGGGTCAGATTGTTGGGATGGCACGCTCTGTCCAGGACCCGAGCTTGAAGTGGTATCGTGTGGGTGATTTGAGTTATGAGCACCACTGCCCAGTCCAAGTCGATCTCGAAGACTACTCCATACATGTCTCATTCGTCCAGCGTCCGAAGTAGGGGTTGGGGAAAGTGGTCGTTCAGATGGGAGGTTAGAGTTAAAACTCGAGGGAAGTGGAATGGCGTCAGATGATGGTGGGGGCGGAGAGGGTGCGAGCCCAGAAGAAAATATGGGTTCTGATGAACCAGTCAGAAGAGATGCAGCTGTTGCAGCTGCTGCGACGCTGTTGGGACGATAGGATAGGAGGAAAAGATAACATTGATGTTTGCGTGAAGCGGGTACCTGAAACAACGCACCTCAACAAAGTTCCTAGGACATCAACACTACTTGCAGATAGACCCGAGGCACCGATGGGTCCTTGCGTCATCGAGATTCCATGAGGAAATGCATGTGTATTTCCGCTCTCCTCGGCCACGTCGCTAACGTTAGACATAGTTTGCCGAGGTAGAGAGTCGATGACCGAGGGGTCAATCGTGGGGTTCGACGGAAGGGATGTAGGGACGGCAGAGACCATGCTAGTAGGACGCGGGAAAATACCAGAGAGAGGATTGCGCAATCTAGCTCCAGGTGGAAGGGAAGCAGGCCGTGTTGAACTAGCTTCCAAACTGGTGTTGGGGGTTGAGTTGAGGGCATCGTTAGTTGCCGAGGGTGTCGGATTAGATGTAGCCCCGGGGCGCTCTGAAGAACGGGGGACGTCCGTAGTGTGCACAACACCTTGAACGACAACCAGGGTTCCTGGGGGCGGAAAGGGCCGG
Organism: Tubosaeta aff. heterosetosa; assembly: GCA_038094375.1. Classification (NCBI taxonomy): domain Eukaryota; kingdom Fungi; phylum Basidiomycota; class Agaricomycetes; order Boletales; family Boletaceae; genus Tubosaeta; species Tubosaeta aff. heterosetosa. Next base: position 8,420 of record JBBPUC010000064.1, read on the forward strand.
AGGCCAGCGTTCATCGGATGAGGTGATAGTTGCGACGTGGGTGGTGTGAGTACCGACGGAGGAGGATCGAGGGGGAGCTCCAAATCTCGTGCAGTTGGTGAAGGTGGGGGATTGAAGGGAGGATCCACTGGGGAAATGACGACCTGGCCATCATCCATTTGATCCGCATGAGCTCCTGATATGGATGAAGGGGACGCAGCTGATGAAGACGGAATGGGAGTGTCGTCGTCTTCATAGTCGTCCTCGACGTCGGGAATGTCTTTCGCCTTTTCCTTGCCCTTTGTGGATGGAGATAGCGAGTCATTGTAACTGTCGGGCACGCGATCTGTGATGACGCCAAATTCATCGACGTCACGATCGACCTGGTGCTCGTCATGTTCTACCAGGGCGGGCATTGGTTGGGAGACGGCTCTTTCGATATTGGTCGAGACGTTGTGCCTACGAGAGAGCCCCCAACGACGCTTCTTGCCTCTAAGCGTCTGTTCGGGTTGGGTCGGTAGGGCAAGGGAGGAGAAAGGCGGGCGCGATCTCAAAGACGGCGTTGGAAGAGAGGAGAAAATACGGCGAGGAAGGGAGCGGCGCGGTGTGTGCTTGTCGTTAGCTTGCTCTGAAACGGGGGTCGACGTCGACGTCGGTGTTGGTGGACGACGAGAGAGAGACTGGCCCATATTGTGGCGTGAAACGAGGGGAAAATAGAAGATGAGTCCTTGACCGGAAGCTGAACTGGCTGGTTGTGTCCGGCGACGTCGAAATGGGTGTCGCCGCTGTGCTCAACGACGGCGACGCAAGTGTCGATTATTCTGGTCGTTTCGCAGGTCACATCACCAACACGTCCAACGTCGGTAAACTCCGAGTACAACACAGCCACATAATAAATTTATTTAAATATTTCACCAAAACAAATTATTGTTCTCGCCAAGAAGTGCCCCTGTGCAGGACGAGAACAATGAGCAGTTCCATCACGACCACCAGCCCCGCAAACCCAGTGTATAACCAGCCGTCTCCAATCGCATCCTGAAAGGGCACAGCAACCATCGTCATGATGAACGCCAGCGTACCTCGGAACGAACTGTTCGCCGCGACCGCACTACATGACCGACCGGGGTTTGCATCCACCAAGTACGACACTGTACTCGCGTACATCCATCTACAATATGTCAGCATATCCACGCACTTCCATTCCGTATCGCCCACATGGAAAAGAATCCGCAAAAGAACAACATCAAGCAGACCACGCCTACGTGGACGTGCTTCTCCGCCACCCACCCATACCCAGCGACACTCAAGGGCAACCAGACCATTGCAAACGTTGTGCTCTTCAAGCGCATCTTTCCTAACCCGTCACCATCGTCACCCCACATTTGAAATCAGGCTGCTCACCTCAGGATACCACCTCCCTTCGTTCCCGCTCTTCATCTTCGCCACGACATAATCCGACCATCGACCACCAATTACACTGCCTCCAGCGTTCCCTGTTCCCCTCAGCGTTCCGCTTGCACAATTCGACAAGACACTTACCAGCTCCAAGTGCAAGAAGAACTACACCAACAGAGAGCGCATCGTATCCGTAACGCATGTTCATCGTTCGCGTGCACGTGTACGATAAACAATAACTGAAGGCAAATACCAATCCTAGTCATGGAGTCAACACTTGAACCATTGAAATCACTCACAACGCTCACCGTTCGCCAACAAGATCGCAATGTTGTTCTTCCTTCGCATAATCATCCAAAGGGGAGGAAACGGATTAATGTCCGAGAAAGACAATCTAACGTCACTCAGCTCCGGCTCAGCCTTGGCAGTCCCATTTTCGATCGAGCTCGGGTGCGGCGACACGTTACTGCCACTTGCTTGTTTCTCCGTGCCTGCCTCACTCTCCGCAGCTGTGGAATGAACAGTAGGCTCAGGTTTCCCTGCTGCACGCTTCCGCTTGCACAATGCAGCCTGGTAGGTCAGACTACGTTCGATCCGGAACGTGTCTTTGAACAAAAATATAAACGCCATCAACATGATGCCTCCGCATGCAGCGAGAAAATAGAAAATAGCTGGCCACCCAAAAGCTTGCCCTAGACAGCCACCAAGAATAGGTCCGAGGGCTGGTCCAAGAAGCGGTGCAGCGAAGAAGATACCCATCACCGTTCCTCGTTCGTGCGTCCTATAAATGTCAGCTAGGGTCGCTGCAGAAACTGATATAGCTGCGCTGGATCTGTCGGCCATGCATTCAGCCAGACCTCGGGAAGAATGAAGAATCTGACCCAGCAGCTTGCATGACACGCATGCCAATCAGCACGTTGATTGTTGGAGCGTTGGCTAAAATAACGCTTGCAAGAACAAAAATCGTGGTGGCTGCGATGTATACCAGCTGCCTTGTTATCAGCTTGGGTTGGTCGGTCGTCGGTTGAACAAACCTTTCGTCCCTTGATTTCGCTCGCAGCGCTCCAGACGAGCGGAAAATTTCCCTGGAACAGGATGAAGGCCGCGAGTGACCAGCTAATCTGGAAGCTTCCAGCGTGCAAATCTTGCTCGATTAATGCATTGGTAGCTATCCGAACTTCCGCTTTAGCCATTCTCATCGAGCTTTGGGCAAACTTGACGCACGGTTTTGTATGTTAGATGCAATAGTAGAAATCAATGATGCCGTGGACACAATCCATAACGTCGCCGTCTACCGTCAAATGATCATTTCAGTGACACGTAGGCTAAAGTTATTGGCCACACGCCTTCCTCATGTGACTCCATTCACGCGGGTCGTCGTTCACTGGAACTTGCTCTATATCTGAAATGGATTTCTCTTCGACAGTCTTCTTTGGTGACGGCTGGCACATTGTATCGGCACCGGAAGTTCCGGGAAGATGGGTTGCAGGAGCGTTCGGCAAAGTCTGATTCGCCGCCGTAGGTATAGACATGTTCATGAATAGGGTGAGAAGGACGGTGGCACATTCAACAAGGTAAAGGAATGAGTGTTTGGAATTTTACCCGCCTCCCTATTATAACTGACCTGAATCGCTCCGCCACTTGCACCATCCAGGGAGAGCGTAATCATGGCGTTTAGAACGTTGCTTCCTTGTTCATGTCAACGGAAATGAGCTCAGAGATCCAACATTTTCCTGCGGGAGGTTATTCGCTTTCTGCTCACCAGCCTCCTTTCAGACCTCATGGGCCGAGGAACCATGGTTTCACCTTCAGCCTGGTGTCGAGTTCGTGATGCAGGATACCGTGAGGTGTGGTGAGCTCCCATTCTGATCTCCAAGGCTTCGAATAGCATAAAGGCAAATCCTACTCAAAACGTCCGAGTTAATTGAAACCACAGCACACTTGTGACGCCCACACCGGATGCGCCTGGACGACGCTGTGGTGTATAGCTCGACAAAGTATTGCATTACCTCTTGAAAGAAGTGTATGTATATGATCTCATCTAAACGTGTGAGTTTTATTACCGCTCTTAACTTCACGCTGATCTCGTGGCGGAGCCCGAAAGTTGCCATACTCTACGAGTCCTGGAATAATTTTCAATCATCCGCAAACAGGGGAATAGACAGACAACGAGAGATTTGTCGACGCATCGTCTTCCAGGATGCTCGGCATTGGTTCGTGCCAAGACGAAGACGAAGCATATTTCACGCAGGAAGCACATACTATGTTGATCAGAAGGAATCAACATACCTTTTCCATGTCTCAGCTTCCTTCTCTTCCTCTCGTCCTCATCATGCAAACCCCGTGCATCAGACTTGCTCTCGTTGTCCAACAGGTTCGGAACATGCGAATAATCGAATTCCTCCGTTGCACGATCACCACCACTGGTGGAAGCAGGGGATTCAGCACTACCCAATTGCGTCGCGTTTGATTGAGAGGATGGGGCAATTCCTTTGGCCTTTTCCCGTTTTCGCTTTCGTTGTTTTGCCCCTGCACGACCAACTACAATAATTGTATCGTCCTTGGATTCGGTTTCTAGACTTGAAAATTTTTGTCGTTTGTGAGGAGGGACGAAAGGAATCTCGATTTGACCTGCGGGGCCGGGAGGTATAGGATCAGATACTTCAGGCGTAGCAGTATCATATTGATACATTTCGTCGTCTATCAAGGCACATGAGCGTGATGTGTCCGAGGCCTATGCGGCGTTGAGCAGCTTATCAACTGCATGTTTGAGCAATGTCTAGAACACACGACACACCAGAACGGAGGATGCAAGCGACGGCACTGAGGAAATAACCAAAGCCTTGTGTATCTTTTCCACGATGGCTTCGAAGCGTCTGGTCGAATCATTTGATGCTTGTACGTGTGTAAAAGCGGACTTGGCTGCGCTAAGCCCAGAACTTGAAGTAGCCTAAGAACGGAGAACATGAGTTTTAGGTAGCGTAAGGGTGCAGAACAACAATACGAAAAGGATCGATCGCAACGGAGCCAATGTGCAAGTGCCAAGTACAAGGTGCTCCAAAGTATCCAAAAGAGAGGGGGAAACGAACCGATATGTCGCGAAGAGAAACCGGGGGTGACGCGTTTTATGCCATGAAACTTACCTTGAACAACGCACTTTCCGAAGAAACATACCCAATAGTGGAATGAGCTTCCTCCTGACCAACTAAAGATAGCGGTCCGATCCCTTCCCCTGGCACAGAACCGCCTAAAATCCCAACGCCAAACAAAGAGGAACGGGATATCGAAAATGTTGCGGTTGGGGTTGACGAGGGTGCGAGAGTCCAAAGACGTGATTCGGCTGCTAACCTCGCCGTTGATGGTGACGGGATTGGAGAGTTGATCGTTTCCGACTTGTTGATACATGGTGGGGCCTTCATTTCGACGGCCTCTGTTGGCTCTTGTCGACTTGATCTTGGTTTCGTAACCTCCAAAGCGCCATTGATGACCATGACCAATTCTCCTATCCTGCGCTTGAGCACAGGTGGGACATTTCCATTGACACCACCAGGACCACCAAACAGGGAAAGCAAATCCGGAACAGTGGTCGGAACGCGTTCCGCCAAAGAAAAGAGATGGTGAGTCGCCATTACATACCTAAAAAGGAGTTCTCAATTAGCTATTAAAAACGGCAGTGATCACGAACCGTGTGCTCTCATCCTCCTCTCGAGCTTTTTCTTCTCGCCATCGATGTACGGCCCTATACACCGCCCCTTGCGAACCTTGCTCCTCTTCCCCTCGCTTTTGCGAAGCCGTACCTACCAGCGCAAGCTTATTCCATTTCTTCGCAAGTGTATCCCACCCGCTAGAGCCCGTACCGCCCTCTGCATCATACACCTCAGCTTCATACAGCCTCAAGGCAGTACGAGATGAACGCGTCAGCACACCAAGGATAAGACCATGTCCATCGTGTGTTTTATCTGTATCTCCGAGGCTGTGATTTCCGCTAGATAAAGCTGGAGCCGCGGTCGACCGCTCGATAAGCGAGAGGCGAAGCATGTCATAGATATATAGGAGGAAATGGGTATCAGAGCGAGCGTAGTTCAACATTTCAGCCGGGAGTGGTCTATCGCACAAATGCCATAGGGCAGGTTGCGAATAATGGATAAGAGACGTCCATTAACCAACGATGGGTATAAAAAGGTGAAATAAAGGCTCACCGAATCCTCCAATCAGCAAGCTGGTACCGCTTGTCGGGTAAGAAGTCACAATAGGTCTCCAATAGATATGCAAGACTATGTTTCGGGAACTCTAAGCATCCATCAAGATCACTAGCTGTCACAACAAGACGAAGCCACAAGGACATACCCAGTAATTTTGATGCATGAAATGTATCAAATAAACCAACGACGAAAATATTGAAGTCTTGCTGGAGCCATGTGATGTCCGAGTCAGCTCCATGAAAGACCTGAGGCGGCGTATAGGGAAGATACTCAAAGTGAATAGGGGAAACTATGCGAACTTTAATGACTGAAGGATCTGCAAAGATCCTCGCGATGATTTGACCTGCTTCACTCGCCATGCGTGCCTCCTCGGTTTCTCCAATACTCTTGTTCTTTGCCTGCCTAAGCCCTTCCCGGATCTCTGGTACCAATAAGTCAACAATAAAATCCCCTTGTCTAGTTGATATTTGCATAAGGGCCAGAAATCCCTTGTATGACCTATATGAATGGTGCTCAAGATCGACGGCGAGTTCTATAGATGATGTGATGGTGTTCGCCATGGATAGGAGGGCCACCGGAGTCGAGATGAAGGTCAGAGATTCGGAGTTTGTCAAAGTCTCCAACGAGGAGTCAGGGGATGGAGGCGGCAAAGGTTCCGCTGGCGGATTGAAGACGTGATCGGGGTATGAAGGATGAGTCAACTCATAATGATAAGGATGCAGCGTGCATTTTCTCTCTTCCTCATCATCATCTTCAAGGACAACCTCTGCACTCTGGTTCGGTCTATCGTCATGGAAAACGTACCCGAGAGGCACCTTTGCGCACCATTTATGTGGCATCAGAGTTGTGGGGATGTAAGGGGATTCGTCGGTATTGGAAATGGTGTGCTTGAAGAGTAATTGCGGTTTTGGTATGTGGGAGGCGTGAGTGAGAGCGGGATCTAGCCGTCCACGGAATGATTGGCTCTAAAAAAACATGTCAATGGACCTATGCGAAGAAGGTGCTTATACATGCCTTTGCACCTTTCTTTGGAGGATGGGCAGAAACAGCAGGAGTAGGGATTGCAGGGTCCTTTTTTCTCCCAAGGAACACGTCCAGGGCACCGTCTGTACTCTCTAACATCCCTTCCATCGGATCCACTACTTTGCGTATAAATTCATCTACCACGTCCTCCTCTTCTTGTATTCTGCTCGTGTTTGAACTTGTAGCGTGAACGAGCCTACTGGCTAAAGCAAGAACACGGTCCGAGAATACATCGATGTCACGGGCGAGCACTTGGTCGACAGAACGATGAAAAGCGAGGTCCGCTGGGAGCGATGTCGCTGCTAAACGGGTGGTGGAAAGCGCTGCTGCTTGAAGCGCATCAGAAAAGACGGTGAATGAGTCGACATCCAACGAGACCGACATGATGATCGTCGTCGCTATCCAACCTTGACATAAATTACGGATCATGTGATTTTGTTCTTTGTTGATACCATCGACAGTCCTGATGGAGGCCATATTTCCAAAAATCAATGCGAATTACATCCTGGCGTTTCAGTTTTCTTCCTGGTTTTCTTCCTTTTCATCCGTATCCATCAGGTCGACCATAATCAAACCGCTGGATCGATCGTTTAAAAGTTACCTCGAATCAGATGGGGTCTTCGTCCCAGAAGGATCGGAAGACGAGTTGGTCTGTTGCCCGCAGTCTCCAACAGTCTCACTGGAATACTTGCCCACAGAGCAGCCGAGAGCACCTTTCTGACGACAATGAGAGTAGCAACCCGGATGGATCGGAACCCGAGGTCCACTTCTCATTTCCGGAGTTGGATACAGCTATTCGGGCCGCTATCGATAAATATCAAGCTATTTTTCCAAAACTAAATTTCTCCTCCCCAAAGGTGTGTAATAGGTGAATCTGTTTACTCTATGCATTGAACCACAACGGACAGGATGCGGCGTGGGTTCTACCCATGTCCTCACCCCTTAAATGTACTTCTCCTGCCGATGTATACCTTCTCCTGAAGTCTTCTGACTTCATCTCACACGATTTGGACGTCGAACACGTCTTCGATGGATGTGATGTGGAAGACCAGCCACAGTACGACCTGGAGCTTGTACTCAGAAAATGGTATCCCATGGACAGAAGTCGAGAGATACGATGCTTCGTGAGGAATGACACGCTTATTGGTTCGTGCAGTCAACTACGAAAAACGGGCACCGTTACCCATGCTGGATGTAGGGATCTCCCAGAGAGATATGAATTTTTACGATTACATGATTGATCCGATCATACAGGCCCACATTAAATCAACAGTGCTTCGTTTATGGGAGGAAAACATTCGGCCCAAATGGACATTGACTCAACCAGACTGTACGCATACTTTATTGAATGATCAGTGCGGGACTGACCAGCAAACTTTTGAACAACCTAAACCATGACTGATAGATGTTTTTGACCTTTTACTCACCCGCGATCTTTCAAGAGGACATATAATTGACTTTAACCCCTATGCGCCGCGAACGGATCCTCTCCTCTTTAGCTATGAGGAACTCTATACTCTTTTCATTCAGGCAGCTTGTGAACCTGGACATTCACTCGATGAATGCGCGGGTCACCTCGAGCTCCCAGAACTTCGTGTCGTAGATTCGCCGATGCATCCCGCTGCGACATACACTGCACCAGTTCACCAGCACAACATGGTACCTATAGAGGCGCTGAGCCTCAGCGAGGGAAAGAGTATAACCGAATTTGCTCAGGTTTGGAGAGATGAAGTTAGGCGAGCTATGCAAAATGAGGATGAAGGCGAGGCTACACGTGGATTTGTAAGTTGGTAGAGACAACCCGGTTCTGAACGCAGAAGTGCTGCAAGGATGTTCTATTCCTAAAGTCTAACCCTAAGGTTGATTTGCCTCCTCATTCCTTCGATGATTTCCTCTGCCTCGCTCTCAATCTTGTTCAGAAGCACTTCACACGTAGGGATATCTTTAATAAGACCCATGACAACCCCGGCAGTCCAAATGCCATACTCCGGATCTCCGATGTCATACACAACCTTTCCCCTAGCACCCGAAACAAGGTCACGTAAATCGGCGAATTGGGCGCCGCCTGGTCTCTGCTCGAGTGCAACAACTTTCTTTGATACTGCGTTCTTGAATACTCGCGCCGTGTTGTTAAGAGTGCGAAAGATGTGGACAGTATCTTGTTCAGTAGATGCGACAATCTTCTCTTTGATGGCGTGGTGGATCGGACTGTCGTATCTCAGCAATATAACCACCAGTGAGACGATTATAGACATACCTTTCCACCGTACACATAAAGCGTGTGCCTAAATTACACGTTCAACAAGTTTCATGGTAAGGTTTGGTGAATGCATGCACCCATATTTACACCCTACAAAATAGTTTTGTTAGGATGACCAGTTTTTCTTGCCTAGGAATACTTACTGCGGCACCGAGAGCTATGGCGGCCGCCAGCCCGCGGCCATCAGCAATTCCTCCGGATGCGATATATGGCACCCTCAGCTCCTGTGCCGCTCTAGCTAACTAGACGAAAGTTATGTGTCGCAACTTTACCAGAAAGCGTGAATCTCCCACCAATACAAGGCCCCCAATGTCCTCTTCACCGGGGTGACCCGCGCCTTGGAATAGTCGTTAGGTGCTTGCGGAGTAGATATACAACTTGCCGTACATTCAAAGCCATCAATGCTAATGATATCAACCCCCATTCGTTCTGCCGACTAGAACAAAATCAGATAACCGGGTAAGGGCATCAAATGGCAGACCTTTGCATGTCTAATCGTTGTGCACTTGTGGATCACGATGCATCCTTGCGACTTGAAGAAGCTGATTAACTTCCCCGCTGCAGCCCACCATTACCAATGATACAAGATACGGCGGAAAAGGAAACTCACGGTTGTTTCCAGCGGTCTCAAAAACCCGAATACCTTCTTCGATGGCCGCACGAGCATAGCCTTCATAGTCTGGGGGATCGATGGTAGGAAGGAGCGTGAGATTGACGCCAAATGGCTGATTAGTAGCTGCTCTCGTTTTCCGAATAGCGGTGCGTAGGGCGTCTGGGCTGGGCTGAGTGAGGGCTGTCAGGATTCCTATAGAGACGTCTGACCCTGCAAAGTTGTCCGAGTTTGGGCTCACTCACCGAGACCACCTGCATTAGAGACGGCGGAAACAAGAGCAGGAACTCCAACCCTGTGAACAAAAAAAAAAACACAGGATAGTCCCTACGGGATTATACGAACGTGCGATGCCCATACCATTGCATTCCGCCCTGGACGACTGGTCTAGGAGCATGGGTGATAGTAAGTACACCTCGTGTGTAAACCAAACCGCGAGTACGCACATCCGAATGCGCAGGAGCTCAGTAAGAGGCGTGGATATCATGTTCGCTGGAGATGGACACGACGTGGTGCCAATGACAACAGGTTTGGATAATCAAAGTGCCGGAACCTGGCATGTGATATTAGATTGACCCCCGGATCATTGCAGTACGCCATTTTGAGGGTTAGCTGCCTTGCACACTGGGTCTGGCGCCAACGTAGTTTCCCTGCCGGGCAGGTTAGTCTGGTGACCAGAGCGCTATGAGGCAAGGCAATCCGTCGATAGGCGGATTCTCACGGAATAACCGTATTTTACCCAATGCTTACATATGCAAGCATTCAGTAAATTGAATGATCAATGTCAACTACCGTAATCCGTTTCAATTAGCTAAGTTATTCAAGCCAGGCTCAGTAACTCAGTCTAGGTGAAATGACTTCGCCAGTGTCCACCGCAGTCACGTACAGTTCTCGCTGTGCGCGCTCACTGCTCAGGATCCTTCGTCAGTCTCTAGAAAGAAGATGCAGATTTCTCAAACCAAACAGTATCCTCCTTTTCTCGTTTGCTCCCTCGTCAACGACTCCTCCAGAAGTTCTATCGGATATTACGTCCACCCTTACCCAACACTACCCAGAGCACGTTGGCTGCATATCTGCACCCCTACCCCCCCAATACCTTGACTCGGAGATACACAGTGTACCCCACTCATGCTCTCTCGCGTACGCACTGGTAAACGGTGTATCCTTTCATTCCGCGATCCCAGGTCGTGCAGAGACACACGTAGGGAGGCGGCATGCGTCAAGAGAGAGGGACCTGAGTGAGGACTGGAAGAGAGTACGAGCCGACACTCAGCATGCACGACTGCAGGCTCTCACTGATCTCTCCGAGTCCTCTGACGGTAGGGTTGATTGGGATCATGTCTGGGATCATAGTAATGCAACTTCGGCGACACATTCGCTGTTCTCAAGGCATGGAGATGCTTTGAACTCTGAAGCATTGCCCATTGGATTGATAGACGTCGAGTATGGTTACCCCTCCAAAACAAAGTTGTTCCTCTCTAAGCATCGTCTGGTAGCCCGTCTACCATAAATAGCGTTTTCTATTTCTCTGACAAGGCACCGGAAGGACTCGAGAGAGTACTTCAGAACACGTTTCCACAAGCGAACAAGGTCCGTAACATTGCAACGTCTATTTCCCTTTACAACTCTTACGGTCCAGCCTGTAGCTCTCTCTCATCGCCTCGTCCACTCCCTTCATTACCGGTCGCCCAGTTACACTTTTCCACAACGGGTCGATCTTTTCAAATGGGGCTGTTGGTATTGCGCTTACTCACTCGCAACCGGTCGACCTGTCTTTCCCTCCACTAATTGCGCTCAGTCGCAATTTGAACGTTACGAGGTAGCACCTTTTCATTCTTTTCCGGGAATATTCCCAATAATCCGGATCCAATTCATTCAGTCGCTCATATCATCTTCGCCATCTAGTTCCAAAGGAAATATGATCCTATCACTTGATTCTGGAAATCCCACTCAATTGCTTCTCAGTGTTATCCAAAAACATGGCCTTTCCTCTGGACATACAATGGTGATAGGCAAAGAAGATGAGTTTTATGTCGGCGTCATAGATCCGTCAAGAAATCAGGTGCATACACTTCTCGTCATGCACTCTTGTGCCACTGGAAACTGATGTTCCGTCCACAAATGTTTCACGCTTTGAACCAATTAGGTTTCTCAGGTCCATCGCATAAATGCAGGCGATCCGTCACGCGGAGGCATCGCTCTCGACTGTGCATCGGCACCAAGAGAAGGTTCCGTTGTCTGCGTGAGTTGATTGGTTCGCTGGAGGCTTATTGACCTGTTGCTTTGTTGCCAGTTGTATTACGCTCCAAAGGATGCCGCGCCGGATGTCCTAACATATCTTCCGAGCGTTATACCCAACACCATTTCCCTGTTTGTTGCACCAGAAACGACGCCAGCAACAAGCTTCACTGATGAGACTACGGATAACCCAGCGGAGGAAGTTGGCCACCCAATTGTCTCAGACGCCTTTATCGCAGCGTCTGAGAATGGATTTACACTCTCACGTGGTGCACATGCTCCTTGGAAGTGCACTATTCCTGGGGGACACTTAAGCTTGTCGTTGTAGAAATAACCCCTGTTATCACGTGATTGTTTCGGAGAATAAAAATCGGTAAATTCCGGTTGAGCCGAGAACTCCCGAGGCCTTGGTGAAGTGTTGGACAAACTTACTTTTACTTTTTCATCCGAATGGTGTCTCGAACATTGTCGGCGTCGCTGAGTCGTGCTCTTCGCAGCGCTGCTCGTCCATCTGTGAGTTGACGTTTTTTGTGTACCAAAAAATCTAAGGCAAGTCACTAGCGGCCCTTGAGGTCATTTGCAACGGCTGTGAACATCCCGGCACCCATCACCGAGACGACCACACTCCCAAATGGTCTCACCGTTGCAACGGAGTCCCACCCGCATGCACAGACTGCTACTGTCGGCGTTTGGATAGACGCAGGCTCTCGCGCGGAGACCGACAAGACAAACGGGACGGCACACTTTTTGGAGCATATGGCATTCAAGGGCACAAGTCGCAGAAACCAACACGCTCTGGAGCTGGAAGTAGAAAATTTCGGTGCCCATCTGAACGCGTATACATCACGCGAACAAACCGTCTACTACGCCAAGAGTTTCCGCAAAGACGTCCAGGTCGCCGTAGACATCATTAGTGACATACTCCAAAACTCCAAACTTGAGAATGCGGCGATTGAACGCGAACGAGATGTTATCCTTCGTGAGCAACAGGAGGTCGACAAACAACTTGAGGAGGTCGTATTTGACCATCTTCATTCCGTCGCGTTTCAAGGTATGCCCTCGTTCTACCTCCGCAGTCAATTACCAACACTCTATAGGCCAACCCCTCGGACGGACGATTCTTGGTCCCAAAGCCAACATTTTGTCCATCAAACGAGATGATCTCGGGAATTACATCAAGACTAACTACACTGCCGACCGCATGGTTTTGGTCGGCGCCGGCGGCGTCGACCATCAGGAGCTTGTAAAACTGGCCGAAAAGCATTTCTCCTCCCTCCCCGTTTCACCTAACCCCATTCCTCTTGGGCGTTTTGCACACCCCCGCACTGACTTCATTGGATCAGAAGTTCGGATTCGCGATGACGAACTTCCATGTGCACATGTTGCTATTGCCGTTGAGGGTGTCGGCTGGAGTTCGCCCGATTACTTTCCCATGCTGGTAATGCAATCGATCATGGGTAACTGGGACCGTTCCTTGGGCGCATCCCCATTGTTGTCCTCCCGACTTTCTCACATCATTTCTTCCAACAACCTCGCAAACAGCTTCATGTCTTTCTCCACATCGTACTCGGATACTGGTCTGTGGGGTATCTATTTGGTGTCAGAGAACCTCATGAACCTGGATGATATGGCCCACTTCACACTCAGGGAATGGACACGCATGTCTACGGCACCCACCGACGTTGAGGTTGAGCGCGCCAAAAGTCAACTCAAAGCTGGCCTTCTCCTTAGCCTAGACGGAACCACCGCTATCGCTGAAGATATTGGCCGACAACTGGTTACCACGGGCCACCGTATGACACCCAAACAGATTGAGAATGTCGTGGATGCTGTCACCCCCGATGAAATCCGACGCGTTGCTCAAAAATACCTTTGGGATAAGGATGTGCGCCCACTCCTTCAGTTTTGGTGTACGGATCTTGACAAACTTTTGTAGATTGCGATCGCAGCTCTTGGACCTATCGAAGGTCTCCTTGACTACAACCGTATGCGGGCTGATATGTCCTCGATGATATATTAAAGTGCGGTCGTGTATTGTGCGTTCTTTCGGGCCGTGACTGCAGTAGCTAGCGCTAGACTATATCATGTTCCAGTCATTCATTCGGAATTAGACGGTGGTATTGAAGCGACTATGGAAGTGCCTGGCAGCATTTGCACCCACCAGTCACCGGGTGCAATACATTGAGTGTTCAAACGTCGGCATCCAAAGCTTGTACAGAGCACTCCCAGAGAAAACTATCGATTCCAATCTCGGAGTGACCCGCGATAATCCGGTTACTACAACTCCCTTCAGAGCGTATATCTACTCTCCTGAGCTCAAAGGTCTGGCTGGACCTGTCTCGTTTTGGCCTACTCATAGCCTAATTTTCGTCAGTCTCTATTTTCAACTATATCTTCAATGCTGTCTGATATCGCTCTCGTTTAAATTTATCTATAACTGCCTGTGTTGCAATCGCCGCCACACTCTTTGTCACAGCCGCCGTTGACTCCTCATTGAAGTAACGGACGTTCAGCATGGCGTTCCTCGGATAAATGAAATTCCCGCCTCTTTATTCGCGGGTCCGCCGTATGTCCTCAAGCTTTCCCCCCTGATATATAGATTGCACATAGGGAACTTGACTTGCCAGAGTCATGGAGGAGAATGAGTGAGATTCACCTAACATGTACCCGATCAGGGGTTATAATAATGATTGACGGTTGCCCCGCGAATAGATCCGCAATTTCAGAGAATGTAAGTGGGTTGAAAGATCTTGCTGGGTTATTAGCACCGGCGAATCAGAGGAGGGACGCCGGACCCTCTCCGGCCCACTCCGCAGGTTATACGTCTCCCTCCTATTATTTCAAAGGCGGAAAATATATCGGGAGGATGGCAGAGACCATTGTGGATGTCTTTACACACAAAAAGAAGTGAGAGTTAAACGTTGAACGTTCAACCCTGTTGCAGCCGATGCTGATTTAACGAAAGCGGGAAACAAAATAACCAGCCTGCTCAGCCTGCTGCTTGGCCTTCAAATCAACATCAAGATGGTGAGTGATAGACTCGTTGATAAATGTTGTCAATGCAACTGACAGTCATCTTCAGTGAGTCCGAAGTGCCATTTTGGTGTGCGTAATTAATTTATGTCATTAAGATTCGGAACCGCATCACGGTTCGACTTCTTCCCCGCTCAGCGGCTCGCAGTCCTCCCCGGAACCCACTTCAGGTTCCTCCTCCGGGACGCCGTACAGCAGCCCGCTGACCTCCCCCGGGTCTTCGTTCCGCAGCGCAAACTCAGAAGTTGGTCCATCAGGATCTAAATCTGAACATGAACATGAATAGTGCAGACCCGAGAGTAAATTATCAGAGCCACGAGTCGCTAAATGATAGCCTCGTTTGCTTCCAGAGTTGCAAGTCGAGTCAGGATGAGAACTGTTCCATTCGACCAGCAGATATCCTGGCTCGGGTCACTATTTGAGTGTCAACGGCGACGGATTTACCAGTTTGAATTCCGCGGTGAATGTCACCAATGATCGTTCAAAGGATTGATCAACGCTCTCAGCGTCTTCACACTAGAAAGATAGAGCCGGAGACACATATACTTACCCTCACGTGCCAAGAATTTACTCAGTACCTTCCCGCTGCGCGTTCTCGCAACTAGGTTCTCATCTCCGTGCGCCGTCTACCTCTTTCACACGGTGTCACCGTCGGATGATTGGATGTGCTGCTAAGTTTGCATGTCGGAATAGATGTGAAGATACGGAGTTAGTACATACTACGACCAAATGACAACACATGATGACAAGTCTATAGTATACACAAGCGACGACCTGTAATGCGGTCCGATTTAGGCCTCGCTCCCGCCTCGCGAAGTTCCTTTTGGACGGTATCTTACGACCCAAGGATGCCGGGAAACTTCTGTCAAGGGAAGCCGCTCTTCTGGTTTGTATTTCAAGAGCTACCAGGCAGATGAGCCTCGGAGACGCGTTACTGAACAAGAAAGCTACCTTAGAGATTAGGTCTCTCGCCTCAGGCGAGATGTGGGAAGGTATGCGGAGATCAACCTTTGCTATTCGTCTGTATGTAGCTGTGTCGAGATGAGTGTTGGGTTACACGGCCAGGCAAGGAACTGACCATTGACGCTGCTTCTATCCTCAAAGGGCGGATTACCTACGAGGAATTCGTAGGTGAGTACTCCCAGCGCCCAGTAATCCACTTTTTCGTTGTGTTCTTTGCCCTCCACCATCTCTGGGGGGAGATAGTCCAACGTGCCACAGAGCGTCATTCGCCGGTTGCTCGGTGCATGCACGCTCCACCCAAAATCTCCAATTTTGAGCTCGCCATTAATACCTAGCAAGAGATTCTCCGGCTTAATATCCCTGTGGATGACATGCTTGGAGTGCAAATACTGCAACGCATCTGCCATTTGGTCAACATATCTCGAGCTGCGCTTTTCGGAGAAGCTCCCATGTTTGCTGAGTTGCTTGTAAAGTTCGCCTTTTCCCGCAAATTCAAGCATGAGGAAGATACGCTTCTCGTCGTGGAAATAGCCATACAAACGCAAGACGTTTGGGTGGCGAAGGTTTTGCTGGATTTCTATCTCTCGACGGATCTGCTTCTCGACACGAGACTGAACGATTTCCGATTTGTACAAGCACTTGAGCGCGAGGATGTAGTGTGGCTCGACTTTGGTGCGGACCATATAAACGCGACCGAACTTGCCCTTTCCAAGAGGACGGCCAATGTCAAACGAATTTAGATTCCATTCGCGGGTAGGTTGTGTTCTATACGGACGTCACGATCGAGGACGGATGGTGTTCTAGAGACACGTACTTTGAGACGCTCGAATCGAGTGCTAAATCTTCTGCGGCTTCGCCGTATACCTTCTCGCCTCTCTTCTCATTATCAATCTCGAACCCCCCGTCATACTTGCCAATGTCGACGGGGGGCACTTTGGTAGGTTTGGTCGGTAATGGCGGCGTGGTGGTCCTGTTCTCTGCATTCGTTTGATTTCGTAGAGCGGACGATTTGGCTGGCTTTGGAATGGGATTGGGTGCAGCGTATTTCGTGAGGAGTTTGGCGACGTTGGTTTGGGTTGGTTGTTTGGCGTGCGTCGGCCGCGTCGGGGGTGGATTAGCCTTCTTGGAGGAAATTTCAAGAGCTGCGATTTGCTTCGTCACGGATCCGATTGAAGCCATGTCTGGAGTGTGAGTAGTTCAAAACTCGATACAAAATGCGAGTCGCGGTCACGTGGTGACAAGCAACCGTGCTTAAGTAATTTGCCAATCTTAGCAAAGGCTCAAGTGGATCTATCGTTTCATCCTCTCTGAACCAATCCAGCCAAAGCCCATTGTGCTGGACTCTGGGATGTTGATGTCATGGCAAAGTCTTTGCATTCATGTTGCTTCTCACGCCCTCTAGCTATGGGTCACCATGTCACCTACTAAAGGGCTCCACGAGCCCACTACCAATATTTTTTAAAATCATCCTTGGAAGTACTGTGGATACCGTAAAACACAATAACGGACAATTGTTCCTGTATATTGAAGCCAGTCACATGTTTGATCCTCAGGTCTAACGCCAAAGATACAGATATCTCACTTGCATGTAGTGGCTATCAGCTGACGGGTTGGTTGCTCAGGAGAATACCGGATTCGCCACCTATCAATGTTTCAATCGGATCTGTCTGTCTATCATCAATCATACTTGCGATAGTCGCCACGCATCCGAGGTTCCAGCGACGACTCGGGCTCAAGCGATGGGTTCGGTAGTAACTATCGACACTGATGTGTTTTGATGGAGTGCGTTATGCCACGGTGATGACGCGGCACGCGTTGCCGACCTTGACTTCAGAGCATATAGAAGTCAAGCGTTCGCATCCGTTTCCGTAGCCTTCTTTCCCTTCGCTTGGCTCACAGGTACTGGCTAGTAAGTCCATCGCACATCTTACAGACATGCTCACAGTCTATTTTTTGTCAGCCTTTCGTCCACTCTTCAACTACACCTTGCTGTTGACGGCCTGGCATCGCACTCGTTCCTCGTTATATTTTGTCGATCATAATCACTCTGCAACATGCGTTTCCGTTCGATACTTTTCTTAACCTCCATTATCACCGCTGTCTTCCCGGTTTTATCCGCTCCCGCACCCGTTCAAGCAGGTGTGGATGTTCAATATAGGGACCCGGCGGCGCCTCCGTATGTGATAAACGCGATGGTTTTCAATGAATGCTAACAAAGTACAGTGGGCTAGGAACAATAGAGACACGCGACGTGGCGGGTCATATGTAAGACCCATTTGACTGTTACGACTTTGGGATATGGCAACTAACCAAGGCGTAGGAATTCGGACTGTGAGCCGGAGTGCAAGAAAAACTATCATCAGTATGTCTCACCTGACACCCGCATCCTTGGACTGTAAAGATTGATGGCTACCTTTCACGCAGCACGTACAAGCGTTCGATGCCTGATTCTGACACATTCGATCAACTCATGCATCCCGAGGTTAGGGACATAGGGTGAGTCCTATTTGCCCTATCCATATCGGGCAACTGATTTCACTTTTACACAGAAGCCTTCCAGAGAAACAGCAATCGGAGATCCCTGGGGCGACAAGGACCTATTCTAGGAGAATGAATCTAGAAGGTATTTCAAAGGTGTTGGGCTTCTTCAGGGATGCGATGGACGAAGGTGTTGCGCTGGATGCAACCACGAGTGACGCTCATTACCTATCGAAAGCCAATTGACCCCATCTCTATGCATGGATCCTCAATGTGAACGCGCAGTAGAAGAACGTTCCTTTACGTAAATTGTGGCACTGTACAGTCCGGTTTAAAACAGATTAGGAGTTGGGTGAACCTACAATCAAACTTATTGTATGACGAAGTACGGAGCGATTCCACTAGTGATGTATAGCTTCAGGCTGATCTATCCTGGCAGTCCATCTTGCCCTCCGGCTCTTGTGTACAAATACAGAATGTCTGTAGTAAAAGTGGATAGGATGTGCGGACTTGTGATGGAACAAAGAGTGTGCTCTCGGAAAGCAAGTTGATGAGCAATCACCCATTCCGGAGGTATTCCTATTCGGGAGACTGCATACTTCTGCCCTAGCCACATACTTAAGTAAAGCCAAGACACGCCTCCGGGTCACGGAACCGTAGATTAGCTATACCTAATACAGTGATCATGTATATCTCTGTGCGTCATTTTATTCTCAGTAGTACTTCACCCTCAGGCCCATCCCATTACTCATGTTCTGGTTCAGCTTGTGAGGTCGCGCTGCGGAACGAGGAGCCCGGAGAGGACCCTGTGGAGGGTATGGATGAGCTCGCGCTGTGGAACGAGGGGCCCGGGGAAGATCCTGGGGAGGATAAGGAGGAGCTCGCGCTGTGGAACGATTCTTCGTCCGACTGCGAATTAATAACGAAATTAAGCATCTAGTATCACTGAATGAGACTTGTAGTAACTCACTGGCAATGACCGTCAGTTGATTGACAGCACCCGCCAACAAATTTATTACTTACCATCCTGATGTTGAGTAGACGGAGCAGGCTGACCGCTTTCGCAAGGACGGCGTCAGTCACAATAGGGTTGGAAATTAGATTCGACTCACCCCTTTTTGTGCGAGAAGACATCCAGAACAGTATCTGCCATGCTAGCAAGATCCTTTGCGCCCTTGAAGAAGTAGGTAGGAGAGGTATAAGTCGCAGAATGAGACGGTGTCCCAGCGTCCCTCTTCTGATTCGGCGGAGTCAACAACCCTACATGATCATTCGGTCGGTTCGTCTTCTCTTGAGTTGGGAACCTATTCGCAAGGCAGCCGTCAATCGATATATCCACAAACATATGCCATATGGTCTCACTGATCCCTTTCCACGAAAACCTGGTGTCATTCGGGCGAGCCACGTTCCCTATGCTCGGTCAGCATGTATCAGAAAAAAGGATTCCGAACGCACAGGGGCTCCACGATCAGGGAGACAGGCATTTCGTGGGTCTGGGGAATTCCACTATTCTGAGTGTCCATGCTTACCTGTGGAATAGGTGCGGGAGCGGACATAGTTGGAGCAGCGGTGGCCATGAAGAAAGTTACGAAGACTGCGGCACAAAAACGCATCTCGAAAAACGGATATGGTCGATAAAAATGATAAGCGAGAGCGTAATCAGGCCGTCAACGGCAAGCTGTAGTTGGAAAGTAGAAGAGGCTAAGGAAAATTAGGCCTTGAGTAGTAGGCCGATGGCACGAGAATAGACTTACTAGCCAGCACCTGTGAGCCAAGGAAGGTGTAAGAAGGCTGCAAGATTAGGAAGAGGTGGCATTTATACTTCTGCTTCGTTGCGGTGAGTCCATAGCCGGTATCACCACTGCGCCGTAAAACCGATCATAAGGAGGTAACAGTTACGCGGGAAAAGTCCATATATATTTCTCTGCAAGCTCTTAGATCACTGATGGGCTTTCTAGTTGGCACTTGAACACTGTTCTCTTGGTTCGGATTCTTTGGATGATTGATCGAACAATGATCGATCAAGCCATCAGTCATAAATACGTGCGAATGTGCAACGGCCATGACAACACACGGGTCAACGTGCTCCATTGTATCCGACTTCGTGCACTTCCCAGAACGACATCAAACGTTGGTCATTGGCGGGAACTCAGCAAATCGACGGGCCGCCAAGGAGTGAGCCCGAACAGCCAGTGGCTTTTGGACTGGCAGATTCATAAGATGACAACACTTCTTGGTTTTTCGTCGCTGACACTCTTCATGTTTGTATGCCAGTGACGCCACTGTGTGCGTCAGGGGCATTGCCTATTTCGGCTGCAGTTGAGGCTCTTACAGTAAAAGAAATCACATCCGATGTTCAGATACACTTCGAATCCTGTAAATTTCGTGTGACAGATATGCATATGAACGGACGTATCAAATGCTATGACTAGCTCAAACGGACCATCCGTTTTCTCAACCGTAACTGTGCGGCAACCTCCTCCTCCTCTTCGGATTGCGTCTCAAAGTAGTAGGGAAGAGGCAACTCGCGCGTGGCGCGGTACAACTCCACGTTGCTCAGGTGTTTGTTCTCCACTCGATCTATAACCATGAAGTGCCTGAGATGGTGATCGCGAAGTAATGGGGAGACGATCGTACAGAAGTTCCACTGCGCCCTCCGCAACATCTCCAACATAGCAGCCACAAACGAATACAGCTCGATGTTGCCCTTATCAAAGTATACGTAAATGAGCCAAGCGAAGCGGATGCACAGGTTTAATAGCTGGGGGTAGAAGTAGAAGTTAGGAATGAGAGGAAGAACGCCATGATCGTACCATAGCTATATAGTATACCTTGGGACATCATCAATGAGATCAAGAGAAATGCGTTGACCAAACGCACGGGTATTTGCGACTTGTAAACAAGCTGCGGCCTAAGGAGTGGATATTGGGAATACGGTTTACACATTGACCAATCCACCAAAAAGTCCTAACGTAGGTTCGTTCAGGTCTCCAAAACAAAGGCGAAGGAACTCACCCAAGCGCACCCATATAGGGAATTGACAGTCGACGCAAAGCAGAAAAGAACGTAACTTTTCCCAGTACGGGGACTCACTGGAGGTGTGTATTAGATGCGTATGGATCATCGTAGAGTCTGACGTACTGTGGTGCCTCCAATAAAAGTAAAAGAAGGATTGTATGATCCCCACACCGTACTTCCCAGCCTATTCAATCCAGATGATAAGTATCGGAAGGACGAAAACCCAAATAAATGTCGCACATTGACGAGCTGGGTGAAGAGCTTTGAGTCCCAGTATCGCCTTAGGCTCTGCAGGAAACGCGCCAAGAAAGGGAGTACGCCGAGAAGGTAATACCATCCCCAATTTTGACTGACACCACATGTCGTCCATGCTTGTTGTCCGTGGGGGTCGTAGGCTGATGGTAGGAGGGCCTGAAATGAACTACCGAGGGTGGATGATCCTGCTCAATTCGAAGAAGTGACGTAAATGGTAAACGATGCATAAAACAAAGATTTCGTACCATTCATGGATTGCGCGGATGAATTGTCGACAGAAGAGTGGGAGTAGAAACAGCCCACGAAGTAGAGGTTGGCAAGTGAATAAGTAAGACTACAAAATTGATCACTGTGCAGCAAGATAAAAATGATTTCGTTGCTGTAAACATCGTAGGTCGTACCCGAGCCAGAGATCCACAAACTAGAATATAATGAGATTTGAAGGGCTCCTTGAAGACATCTGGTGACAAACCTCTACAGTCCACAACCCACTAGCCCCGAGCTTAGCTATTTTCTTGATTGTCCACCAACGAGTCTGACCCCACATGAAATTCTATAATTACACCATTTTAATCTTCAGATTGCACAAGGAACATCAGAAGATAGTCGAGAAACTTACGCGGATTGGATTCAACATCATCACGAGAGTGAGAATAAGCCAAACCAACGGCCACAATGTTGGAGAGCCAATTCCAGCCAAGGAGAACCAAAACGCGCAAGCAAGAGTACAGAAGAGAAAGGAAGGAAGCTGTGCAGGATCAAAGTCGGTTCATGCCTGATCGCCACTACCACACACCTCAAAGTATTCGCGGTAATCAAGCCTCGACTTTGAATTCAGTTCTGTGCCGAAGGTCAGAGCAAGCAGAATACGATGATAGTAGCGTACTGAGGATAAAGACGTAGTTGATTCTGTGGCGCGCCCATACGAGGATATTGATGCCAATTAACAGGGCTAGGATTATCGGCAGGAAAAGTATCGAGTAAACAAAAAGCAAGATATTCCATGATACGAGTGAGTCCCGTGTTTGTTTCTGGAAAGCTTGAATTGGGGTTAACGACAGTGTCACTACGATTTCAGATGTTCATACATAGGTAGCAGCCTCCAGCAGTTGCGGTAACTGCTAAGCCTAACCACAACCCGGAACGGAAGGTGCTGAAGTGATGTGCCTTCGAAATGGGTCGGGCTCGAAGATGGTTTATTGCCTTCTTTTTGTTGCCGTGTTCTGAGCACGTGTGAATAAAACATGTGAATATCAAATAAAAATAATAAAAGGGAACTTACCAAATCGTATCGCGAAAAGGTGTTCTATTTCTTTCAGCATAGTGCCAACCACAGCACTGGAGGCGAAAAAAGAAGGATCTATCTGCACGAATGCAATGCTAAGTCTCCCAATACCATTGAACAGGAAGGCTGCGTACTTTCTCCTTCATGTACGCATCCAGGACAGGAATTTTGGTCATCTTCTCATATTTCCTCAAGACTTTTCGAAAGCCTGCCAGGTTGAGGGTCTTGGAGGATAGCGCAAAGTTAATGCCGATCACGGATCAGGCCAAGGGAGGTTAAATGAGCTCAATGGTCACAGCACACAAATTGATCAACAAACAATGCTCACTCTGTAATTGTCTAAGATCTCGAGGCCGCTTGACAAATGGTAATATCAGCATTATGACATTTAGTGCACAGAAAACCACATCCGCTCAATGGCCAATGGCGAAGGGAATAACATTATTCTGACTCACTGGTAATGTTCCATGACGGCCTTCCGCAGCCTCCTTTTCGCGTCTTGATATTTATGAGGGTCGAGCATATGCCCTGTCGCACCAGAGGAATGACCTTTGGGGCCATTCGGGTGTTTCGAGGGCAACCGAACAAATTCGTCCGTTGCTTCCTGTGAGAGTGCATTACCAGAATACTCTGTGGCCTTTGTCGCTCTGCTCTTTCTCCGGTATCCATAGTGATTATCGTTCAGCCCCTTGTGTCCGGGTTCTTGCGTCGCTATTCACCATACCCGAATACTTTAGTCTAACAGCGTGAAGTTGAGAGAAAGTTTTCGCTACCTCCTAATTCAGAAATCGAAATTCTACTCGTTCTGGTCTGATGTGGATTATCTGACTTTGGGGTGTGACCGAAACCCCACCGAACCATCGGTGTTAGTATGGATGAGACCGAGGAATAAATTTGCTTCGCCCAACTTTGAGCTTTCAAGCGCGCGGAGGCTTCCTATAGAGTCGAGCTTTAACGTTATACAAACCTACAACGAAGAGAGCAGACATAAAACAACTGGCGGTGTTTTCCAAGTTCGCTGAATTGTTTTCTTAGCAGTTTGGCTCGTTCATGCATTTCTTCTTCCCTCTGTGCGTAAAATATTTCTATTTTGTCTAGCTCAGCGTCAAGCATGTCGAAAAACGTGCCATGATCGGCAGGTAGGTTGGAAAGGGTTGTGCGAAAGGGCGCTGAGGTGAGGGATCCTGTTAACCAGTGGTCAGCTATGGCTAGGGTTTATTGGTCAGAGACAATAAATACTTGGATCCTGAAAAGGCGGGGAAAGTGGGGGAAAGCTTGGGGATTGTGCACGCATCTGCTGAGACAGTATGTTTGATGTTGGTCCGGCCAAACGAGGTGGGAGTCCAGGCAAGGTCAAACTGAACGAAGGTGCTATCATATATTATGGGCTCACAAAGTTTGGCTGTCGTAGTGCATTTCCGGCTTACATTGCTGATTACTGGTTCTCCATCTCAGGGCAGATATTCTGTTTCCTTGCCTCAAATACGGGTCTTGGATAATCGAGAATGCATGGCTTCATTATTAGAGGTAGAATCTGTCGTCAGGAGTGTTCTCACCTTTGGAGTACTTTTCTTTGCTGCTAGGAGCGGGATGGTGAGTATAATCGGCGTTTTCATTCCCGAAGGGGAATATCGCATTGACTTGCTGGGAAGGTTTGGCTTGAATAACTGATAATTGTACTTTGAGCGCTTCATAGTCTCTATAACGAGAAGTGATTATACGTCTAGTCAAACACGAGTAGAGTGAACCCATTACATGTAGGCTTTTTCCCACTCAGGGGTCTAAAAATGTGGTTTAGAGTAATTCCGAGGGTTCGTGGTTGAAGAAACTCACCTGGGTATCTTGGAGGTATCTGTGAATCGCGAGACAGACATGGGATGAGGAATATCTCATCGGGCAAGGGGTCACTTACTTTGAAAACTTCATAATGCGGGTCTGTCCAAACTAAACGACCCTTTCGGTATAAATGAGGCAGCATAAATATCGTGGTACTGTAACGGAGCGGGAAAGACCGGGATCTGCCAGCATCTTGGAAACTGACGGGTTTCGTCCATTTTGTAACAACAGGAACGCCATTTTGCCACGGAGACGACTAAATGTTCAAAGCGATCAAGCGGAGTTGTGACCCGCGGATCTGCTTCCGTGCCCATGGGGAAGCATGAAATTGCAAAACTTTTCAAGCTCTATGCCCTTGATGCGTACTGCTGGTGTTTTATGTTCTGCCGTGATGTATACCATCAGCATCAATTCATGGAATATGTTTGGAATGGTCAAGTATAATCGCGAAAACTTAGCTTTTGAAGCTAAGTTCGCGAATGTGATCCCGTGCGGAGTCGGCTTGAGGAAACCGATATCGCACGAGTTTTGATGTAATTAGGCATAGTGCACCTACTGAAACTCGTGCGGGGCAAGTACTGCCAATACAGTGACATGTTCAGCGACATCTGTGGCAAGACGTTGGGCTACACGTGACACCAGAGGCACGAACGGATAAGTATATTATCAGTGACCGCTGCAGTCACGTGTCTATCTTCTGCGTGAAGTTGGCTGCGCTGCGCGACAACAGCACGACAACCGCCATGAGCTTTCAAGACATCGAGACTGGTCACCCTCGACCAGCTTATCAGAGCGTCGCCTACCAGTCACAGGAAGACTCCACTTTCTTGTCTTTACAGTCCTCGTTGTCCCTTCAGGTGTTCAAGATCAATAGCAATGTTCAGGGAATCTTGAAATTAGTGGACCAGCTTGGCACTACAAAGGACTCTTCTTCCCTTCGCAAGCAGCTGTGTGTCAATTTCGATCCGTCCTGCACCAAAATATCCTCAATAATTACATCGTAGTCATGACCTGACGGAGACGACGAGAACTATGGCGAAACGGGGGTCGGAGGACCTGAAGAAGCTTTCCTCTCTGCCTGCCGTGGGTGTGAGTCCGGGTGTCTTGGCCCTCTTCGTTTGTTCAATGTTTGCCCCCAGTCCCATCACAAGACATCACTACAGAAGACCTCGCACGACCTCCAATTGTCTCTCGTAGCATTCCAACGAGCGCAGCAACTTAGTGCAGAGAAGCAAAGAACAGTAGTGGAAGGTGTCAAGCTCGCCGTGGAAGATGATAGCTCTCATTTTTCGTGAGCATTTTGTTGGAGTGATTTTGACAGTCTGACTTTTGGAAGGGAAACGTCTCCAACCCCTCAGCGACAACAAGCGCAGATCCTTCAGTCCCAACTGTCCCCACATGAACTTGCCTACCAAGAGTCATTGATCCGGGAACGAGAAACCGAGATACAGGAGATCGAGACGGGGATTCACGAGTTATCGGAAATATTCCGCGACCTTGGTACTTTGGTGAATCAACAGGGTGGTATGCTTGGTAGGTTTGGCTTGTGGCACGCCCGTTTTTCTCCTAAATTGACGAAATTCCAGACAATATCGAGTCAAATATCTACTCCATAGCTTCCGATACTCGCGGTGCTGCCGAGGAGCTTTCTACCGCATCAGAACACCAGCGAAAGGCTGGTCGTCGTGCTGCGTGTCTAATGCTCATCATCGTGTTCGTAGTGGCCGTTGTGCTTATAGCGGTGAGTTGGTACGGATTCATTCGTCTCGTTGCCACTGAATCCTTGTCCCAGATTTTGTTACCGTAGACGTATAGGTCGAGTGTGTGGTGGATATTCTTTCCGTGCATCGTAATGGACATAGTACCCTTTGTCATTATTTCTAAGTCCCTATTGGTTTGAAGTCCCAGCCGGCGCGATCACGTGCATGTGGTGGTGTTCCAAATGAGTCCAAGTTGCGGTCGTGCTTTGACTGGGCTCGTCAGCGCAGGACGCGACCTGGAAGCATTTGCAACCGTCCTTCGTTTCTCTCCTCAGTCCAACTTTTAAACTTGCTCGGTACAAATCCTAGCTCGCTCATGGCGGCACCACCACCACACACTATCTGCTCAAGCGCTTCAAAGCTCCTCAATGACTACGTCTGTCATCCATTCTCTCTACAGAGTTTCTCACTGACAATCGGCTCCCCAGCAACTCGGGGATTCCCTAGGGAAAGGCGCGTTTGGCCAGGTATACCGTGAGTCTTCTGTAGCACGCGGCGAACCGGATAGATTGGTCGGGTAATACAGGTGCACTCAACTGGGCCACTGGTGAAACCGTCGCTATCAAGGAGATCCAACTTAGTAACATACCCAAAGGCGAGCTCGGGCAAATCATGGTATTAGTTATTTCAACAGGGCTGTTATTCGCTATCTCATAAATTCCACAGTCGGAGATCGACTTGCTCAAGAACCTCAACGTGCGCACCTTGTTGTTCATATGCCATCGTGTATCTGATTGTTCTGCAGCATTCTAATATCGTCAAATACAAAGGATTTGTCAAGACACGAGAATATCTGTATATCATCCTCGAGTATGCGTGCTCCGTGATCATCTACCCTTGGTTTACTCCTTTGCAGATTCTGCGAGAATGGATCCCTGCACAATATATGCAAGCGCTTTGGAAAGTTCCCCGAGAACCTTGTCGCTGTTTACATTCGCCAAATACTCGAAGGTCTTGTGTACCTCCACGACCAAGGCGTCATACATCGGGACATCAAGGGCGCGAATATACTAACGAATAAGGATGGATGCGTCAAGCTTGCAGATTTCGGAGTTGCCAGTTCTACAACGACCGGCGCAGTGAGTGATGATGCTGTCGTTGGCAGTCCGTATTGGAGTAAGTAACGCCTCCGACTTGGTACACGCTCACATCATCGTGCTGTCAGTGGCTCCTGAAGTTATCGAACAATCCGGTGCAACTACGGCCTCAGACATTTGGTATGAACCACTGCTCATGTGTGTCCCGTTTCCTCATCGTGTTCCCTCAGGAGTGTCGGATGTGTTGTCATTGAACTTCTAGAAGGCAAACCACCGTACCATTTTCTTGATCCCATGCCAGCACTGTTCAGAATCGTACAAGATGATTGTCCTCCAATACCCGAAGGTGCCTCTCCGATCGTCAAAGACTTTCTTCTTCACTGTTTTCAGAAGGATAGCAATCTACGGATATCAGCCAAGAAGCTCTTGAGACACCCGTGGATGGTGGCAGCAAAGAAGCAAATAGATTTATCTGCCGGAAAGGATGGTCATCCGGGTAATACTAACTCCCAAACATCCGCTGGTGAACAAAAGCGTCCGGCGAGTAATTATAACTACGATGAAGTTGTTCTTAAGGTGCAAGAATGGAACGAGGCCTTGAAATGTAATTTTCCTGTCTGGCGTGCTACTGAAATTGTCTAATTATACATAGCCCCAACACGTCCATCAAAGCACGGCGGTCGTGCTGGTGTTGTCGATGGCCCTCCTCCATCGCCTACACGCCCACTACAAAATAAAGCTAGCATTAACTTATTCCAACACTCCGTCCTGGGACTGCAACAATCAATATCAACGCCAATAGCTCTCAAACCACCGCAGCCTGGTCCAGGTAAACCACCCGCTCCTCTTGGTCTCGTGGAGAAGATCCGCGAACCGTTGGCATTCGTACTCCAGCAGCCCGAGGAACAAACCGATAACTGGGATGACGATTTTGAGGATGGCCCCTCGTTTTCAAAGCTACAAGGTATGTGGTTTATGTTCCTACTCCGCTTGACTGATCCACAGAATATCAAAACGTAGGGTTGGAGAAATCTGGCGTGGAAGACGATAAACCAGAGGTCGATGATAATGCTCAAACAATACGGCCGAATCGTAGCCCGGCTGGTCCGAGTACCATTCCACTTGCGAGAGCCCCCGCGGCGGATATCGTCCCGATCGTGGAGGACTACTCGGACCTTGCATCAGAGGAGGACGACATCATCTTGCAGGAAAAGGTTGCGGATTTCAAGGTGAGCTCTAATGCATTCATTGACCAATCTCGGCGCGATGTATTCTTGATGGTAGATGAAGAATTCTGTTCGTCGTGGCCTGTTCCATCCGGATGACATCAAAACACTTGGTATTGCTCCCAGTTCTCCTGGTCCAATGTCAGCTCCTCTTCCTAGCCTTGCACGTAAGCCCTCACGCCCTTCGCTGAGTCCTGCGGGATCGAATGGTCCGCCTCCTGGTTCTGTTCGGTCGCATTCGCGATCTTCGTCCTTTGTTGGCTCTGGGTCGAGTGGCTCCGGATCATTTGGCCGGTCGGAAGCCAAGTGTGTTGCAGGCTCCCACGAGTTCGACAAATATGCAGAAGAAGATGACGAGGACTACGACGATGTCTTTGGCAAAGTCAACGGCGCCAGTGAGCCAGTTTGGGTGGTGTCTGATCTCAGTTAATGTTAAAATTAGCCCTCGAACAACCCATGCAAACTCTGCAACTCAATACGCGATACTCCAACAAGTCCTGGGTAAGTTCACTTGAATAAGTTTTACTTACGTTGTTGACCGTGAATTAGCTGGGAGATGAAGACGATGAAGACGATCCCTTTGCGGAGGTATGTTTTATCCCTAGGTTCTGACCTGTTTAATCTGACATCCAAGTCCAGATTGATGAAGGCTTCGCAGAGGACGATCTTGAAACTAATTTACAACGTGACAAGCATGCTCGTCTGTGCAGTATGGTGAACCAGTTAGTGGATGAACTTACTCCCTCAGCACCCGACTTTCAACTTCGGGATGCTTGTGACCAGTTGGTACGTACGGTTGATGCAAACAACACAACGCCGATCACCGACCAATCCATAGATTGCCATCATAACGGAGAACCCAGAAATGTTGTTCCAGTTGGTCTCCTCCCATGGTATGCTAGCAATTTTGGAGGTATTGGAAGGAAAGTGTTCCCGGGACGTCTTGATGAAATTGCTTCATATAATTAACTTGGTATGAGATCTATGCTGAACTTTTCCCTGATTGACCATCTTTTGACAGCTCGTCACAAGCGATCTGGGTGTACTGGAGAGCTTTTGTCTCATTGGAGGAATTCCCGTGATGATGGGTAATCACTTTCATTTATCAGGTAACTTGAGTTCACATTGAATAGGTTTTACTTCCAAAAAGTATCCGTCCGAATGCAGGACCGAGGCGTCAAATTTCATCCGCTTACTTTGCCATACCTCAGCATTGACCCTTCAAATGTTCATTTCGTGAGTAGCTTCGACATACGGCATTCACTCATCTCATTGTGTGCAGATGCCGTGGGCTTAAAGTTCTTGTCGATCTTCTCGACGAAGACTACACGGAACAGAGTGAGCTCGTCGTGGACGCTCTGAATGGCATCGGAAGTGTGTTTGAGCTACAGAGCCCGACCACCAAGAACGATTTCTGCCGCATGTTTATTAGGGAAGGGCTCCTGGATCCATTATCCTCAGCGTTGTTGAACGTAATGGGTAACTATAGCGGTACCGCTATAGAGATGAAACACAAGATCATACAGATTTTGCTCGTGTTCTCGCAGGTGACACAAAGCGATATACACGTACGGAATGCGATGGGGACAAGAAAGATCATTCGTCGTAAGCTTGAAACGTCTTTGTCCCGCTGAGAAGCTCAGATATGGTTTAGGGTTGATGCGCGCCTGCGAGTTACTAGAGGGAGACTGCCTAATCCAAATGCTCAAGGCAGTCAAGCACCTTTCGATGAATGCCAACCTACTTGAAGTACTCCAGAATGCCAACGCCATCGAGATCCTCATTAGGCTTTTGGATGAGGACCGAACGAGTCCGTATGGCACAGTAAGACACTTGCGTGACACGAGGGCTCCCCACTTATGCCTTCTAGGAAATTTCGAATCACATTTTCCAAACGTGCTACAACCTCTGCAGATTGAATAAATCGCGACAAGAGGAGGCTGCTCAGGCAGGTATCATTCCGTGTCTCAAACACGTCATCGAGACCAGCTCCCCCTTGAAACAATTCGCCCTTCCTATTCTATGTGATCTCGCGGGCGCAGGCAAGAGCTGTCGGAACCTTCTTTGGCAACATAACGGTCTGAGTCTGTACCTGAAACTCTTGGAAGACCCATACTTCCAAGTTAGTGCATTAGAGGCCATTCTGTCATGGTAAGTTTATTCCGTGCGTCACCCAGGCAACTAATTGACTGCGGCCGCAGGTTGCAAGATGAAACGGCTAAGATTGAAGATCAGCTGATCAAATCCGAGTCGCTGGATGCGTTGCTCAAATGTTTCGTCAACGCCAAGGCGAACTCGTTTGAGAACCTGCTGGACCCGCTCCTCAAGATTTGCCGCATCTCTAACCCGCTCACCATCGGTCTCGCCAAAGCAGCCTTTTTCAAACGGGTCATCGACCGACTTTCGCACAGCCGTGCCGTCGTGCGGCTGAATCTCTTGCGTATCCTCAAGACTGTCTGTGAGGTGCACCCGAATCGGGCGATTTTGGTGGAGAGGTATGGGCTACACGAGATCGTGAGCAAGTTAAGCAAGGAAGACGGGGCGGTGCTCGTGCGGGAGCTGGCACGTGAGATACTCCCCGCCCTTGCACCTGCGCTCAAGCCGGCCCCGGGTAAATCTGGGTTGAAGGGACCGGATACGCCCAAGAACAGCTCGATCATCGCTCCCAAGAAGGCGCGGAGGACTGCATCTGAGACGTCAGCGTTACTCGGTTCGTCGGGGGTGCTGGGGCCAGGCGCCACGACACGTTTAGGGATCGAGCGATCGCGGTCGTCATCGCGGCACCGGCTGGGTGATATAACATGGCAGCCTGGGTTAGGGAGCGCGCGTCGGTGAAGGACCAGAACACCAATGTACATTTGACCATGTTTGCATTCTACTTGGTTGCTCACAACCTATTTATCCATCTTCACAACAGAACAGCAGCCTCATTCATACGATATAGATCTCAGTAATGATTAATATTTGCCACGCGGTATGTAAATCGTGAATGATGCAAGGCAAAAGTCTATTTGCGAGTGAATGGAATCTGGAAACCGGAGACGAGCGCTCTGGCCTTGTTCTGGGCGCCTTGACCGTCGGCATCGGTGATGAAATGAATATGCATCCCGTGTGTTTTGGGGTAAGCCTCAAGGTTGACCTCGATCTGGGGAAACAAGCCGAGTGCTTCTGGGGGGAGACCGAACGTGACAACGCCAGAGACGCCGCTGGGTGTCTGCATGTTGCTAGAGGAAGGGGGCAACACGACGCCGGGGAACTCGCGCAAGCGAGGTAGGACAAACTCTGAAAGGGTGGCGATAAAATTGTACATCTGTGGTCCCTTGAGTTCCACCTTTGCGCCAAGCGGGATGTCCGGGCGGACCCAACCGCTAACCGACTTTTTCCCCTTGACGATCTGCACGCCAGCCGACGAGTGGCGGCCCGCACCCTGGTTGGTCTCTCCGGAAATCGCTCTGAGGGAGGCGATGGGGGCGAGAAGGGCGCTGCGGTTGGAGATGGCTTCCTTGATCATGGTGTGGAGAACGATTCTGTCGAGTTTGACGATGTTTTGTGGTGTGGATGAGGGGGCAGGCTTCTTTCCGAGACGGTCGCCGCCGACGGGCGGGTTGACGCGGTTTTTGGAGTAGGGGTCATCGGGGTCAAACCTGAGGCGGACCGCGCGTGGAGGGGGACGGGGCCCGGACTCGTGCACGTAGGACATGTACATGAGGTTGTCCTGGAGAGTAGTGTGGTAGTGGTCGCGCAGACGACATGGCGCGCTGTCGTGGAGGGTGAGGTCGACGTGGGGGATGGGGAGGGCGCGGTCGTCGGTTCTGAGGGGGCGGGATATCCTGGGCGGTCTGCGGAAGATGCGGGAGGAGGACATGGTCGTTGGGAGCAAACAACAAACAACTACGTCGTTGCCGGCTGACACCGTTTTTTCAGCTCTCAATGGCGCTGGCTGCGATGGCTCTGCCGACGTGGGACGAGACAATCGTGCCAGCCCTGCGCAAGCGTACGCTCGTCTTTCTCTCTCTCATGTTTTGTTCTCAAATTTCTCTTGCCAGGACTCGAAACTGAGAGCCGAATCCTCGCCAAACGCATGTCCATCGCCTCCGTGTCCTCCATCGAGCGGTCGTCCGCCCCGTCGCCCCGCCCCTCGTACGAGATCACACCGCCAGAGCCGAGGAAGTCGAGCGCGATACCCCGCCCAAGTTTGCACTACCCCAGGTCTCCAACCGACCCCCCTCCCCGCGCCAACGGCGCACCCGTGTCCCCCTCTGTGCCTCCAAAGCGTGCCCGCACTTACTCCCAGCCCCCTTCCCCAAACGCCTTCTCCAACAACCCCCTTCCTACCCCAGATTCCTCTCGCCCGACTTCCCCCCGCACTTCAGACGTAAAACCAACACGCATCCCCATCGCCGCCCGCACAAGAACAACAAGCACATCCAGCCACGCCCAAAGCATTGCCCATAGAACTGAGAGCCGCAATGGCTCCAATTACCGCACGTATCATCCACCGACTCCCGACACCTTCCAGGACTATCGCGTCGCCAAGGCAAGCGAACCCCCACAACCGACAACTCCCCCGATGGTTTCCATACGGCACCAGGCTTCCAACATCATGAACGAACCCCCGCCCTTTGCGACGTCTTCCATTACTTCCTCAATACGTTCCAGATTTCAAGATCCTATCCATCTCGAGCCCCGTCCTTCCAATGACTCCGAAGAGCGCCCGTTTGAGCACTGGTATAGAGGAGACGTACACAGAAACGGCGGCGTCGGAGAGCTCCGGGTAGCCAAGCATGTGGAGATGCTGCAGATTGCCAACTATGGTCACACCCTTCGCAAAGCCTCCTCACGTAGGCAGTCCCGGGAGGTCCAGGTGGACTCGCTTCGTGGGCGCAGAAGAGCCGACAGTGTTGATGCTGGTACGCACGAGAGCCTCTATCTTGACGATGTCTCAAAGGACGTGGGCATGGTACTCGACGAGAGCCCCTTGACGGACATTGAAGCCGACCCAGACACAGAACCAGAGACCTATTACGATGCATCCCCGGATGTGGAGGCAGATGACACGGTCCATTTATACTTTACTGCCCCCGCCTCTACATCTCCGCCCCCTGCGGTCTCTCCTAGCCGTAGTCAAACACCTACGAGCGCTCACCCTGTCCCTAATGGCAATACCACCCCAAAGTACGCAACCTACCCCATGCGGTCGACCACGCCTTCGGTTCCTCCAAGGAGGAGCACAGACAGCACTGTACCGACACGCACTGGATCACGAGCGGTTTCGCCGACATCCTTATCGTCCGATCAGTCTCATACAAAGCGTCGTGCCAAAAGCCCTGTGGCATCCTCTCCTGCCTCCACCCCAAAGAAGGCGAGGTCAAAGATCAAGACTCCACCCTCGGCGCTGCGAAAGGATGATCCGCGGATTTCCATCGCAACCTATCCAACACCAGAGGGCAATGTAGTAGACGCTATACCAACATGGACGCAACCCGTGCAAAAGTCGGGCAACTGGGATGAGGCGAGTAGTGGGACCAGAATCTTATGCTACCTACTCATCCCATTTACAGGTGGTACTCCCTGTCGTGGCGCGCAAGAGGGGATTGGATGGTCAATACGAACAAGCAGACGGCAGCCCAAAACCAAAACCAGAATCATCACCGGTAAAACCTGTCAGCACTTTTGACGGAGTATTCTGTCCTCCATATTGATATCTTTTTTCCACATAGGCACCCGGTACCTTCGGATATGACTATACCAAATACCGGCCGCCGCGCGTAGAAGAAGAGGAGATAGAACTGCACGAATTTGGGGAGCTCCCGGAACCTGCCCCGCTTCCTGAAGAAGACGTTCCCCCGCCTATCGAGACACCCCCAGAACCGATATCACTCCCACGTCCTGTTTTACCGATGCTACCCGTTCCAGAAGACCCCCGCCAAACTGTTGCAAAGGCACCCGACTCTCCTGCACCCTTTTCGCGCTATCACCAAGTACCTATCATCAACGTCACGCGGCCATCTTCCGAGTTGGTTGGGCACCGACAAGAGCCAGAATACGATGAACCCAATGGAGGGTGCTGCCGATGCATCGTCATGTGATTTCTTTGATTTCTGGGTGACCCTGCTGTTTCTACTACGTTTTGCTTGTTCACTGCACTAGTCTTCTACCTTGGCATTTCTCACATCTTTTATCCTCACTGTCATCTGTCTACACGCGATCGCCTGCCGTTCCTCAAGGGGTCTCTGCTGCAACCTCTGTGATGAAGATTCCATTTCACTGCTGCTCATCACGGTATACCTCTTTTTCGTTCATACCATGACGGAGTGGAACGCCCTTCGTTTGTCCTTGACTCCACACCACTTGCATATTTTGCTTTTTTTTTTCTGCTCACACATTCACCCCCAAGCACCACGCTCATTAGTAAACCATTTGTAGTATGGAATCGCTCATCTTTTCATCTCTTTTGAGCTTACTTTACTGTTGCAGTAGTTTTCCGAGGGTGGTCTACGATCGCAATTGCATATATTACACGTACGCGTGATGTCACTGCACCGTGCCAATGCTAAACACTGCTCAGCTCCCCCCAAGACCTGTGTCAGCATGCGTCGGCCAGGCTAAATGTCCTGCCTGCACGCAGATATCCGTGGGGGTCCCGTCGTACTTGGTCAACCGAGTACGTCACGTCGACGTGGTACGTGGCGTTTCCGGCATTGAGCTCAACCCGAGTGAAGTTTGCAAACTCCTCAAGCACCTGATCGTTCCTGGTCCACTTGATAGCATAGCCCTCCACGTGCTCGACGGGATGCTCCCGCAACTGAGCCAGTCCCACGAGGTCGAGGTTGACCACACGGCTGCTCGGACCTGGACACGTCACACGGAGATCGTCGATGAGATCGATACGTTTGAGGAGAGAGAGCCAGAGGCCTTCCGCGCACACGCTACAAAAGTTGGGCTGGGCAACGGTGCGCATTAAGCAGTCATCGTTGGTCGGGCGATAGGTTGTCTTGTTGTCGAGGTCGTATCTGGATGTGCGTCAGCACCCTGCCAAAGAGTCAGAACGCGCACCCACGTGGGAAAGAGGCTGTAATGACCTCGAGTGGCGTTGAACCTGAGATGCATTCGTCAACGTCGCATACATCGAGGGCGTGCTCACTCTTGACGAGTACCGTATTCGAGGACTTCGAGGCTACAGAGTTGTGCCTGGCCTTGAATCTCCTCGCTTTGGAGAACAAACTCGAGTACGTGCTCGCCCTCGACCAAGCCGTGATCAAAGGGAATATCGTAGTGCCATCTATCCATACCAATGTCTTGTCGAGGTATCCACCCGAGATCAGTGCCGTCTAGGTATACCACGAGGTCGTCCGTGCGAGGAATCCCAGACAGTGAGAACTTGATCAAGTGACGAGCGTACATCCCAGATGACACAAATGTAGCCGACCATGGCGTTCCAACCTCAAGAAGCACCCACGGATACGACTGCGTCGGCATCACAGAGCGCTCCACTTGCGGATGCTCTTGATGTGTCAACCAGTGTGCCCATGTCACGTTTCGGGGATCGCTTATGGTGTTGACCCCAAAGTAAGCGAAACCGCCATCGTATTCCTCGCCAACCTCGATGATGGAATGTCCGATTTCATGACGCAATACAAGGGCTCCGTTTGCAAGTGAAGCAGTTGTTGTACTTTTGGTATCGCGTTGCGTCAGTTTGACTGTCAGACAGCGACACTGGTCTCCTTACGTATATTCGCCTCCAATGCCTGAAGTCGGATGAACTCAAACCCACTTCTCGACGGAAAAAAAATCTTACCGCCGTACAACGGATCGTTCGCTGGCATGATGCAACTATTAGCTCGCCAAAAGACACTAGGCAACAGAACACCAACCAAGCAAGATCGCGTAGCTACACTTGTCGCCAAGAAATGCACAGGCCCCGAGAGCCACATCAGAGTTGTTGGCGTATACCCCTCTTAACTCCGTGCCATCCCTGTACAGGCCGAATGGCGTGCTACCGGAAGATTTTGAGTGCGAGACTCGGATAACGCATCGTTTGCGCTCACTTCTTTGCTTTCCCACCCACTCCAATCCCACTCTATCATTGGTTATTAGCAATAAAACAGGTTTCGTGCACGAGCTCAGACACCTCGTTGCTGGGAGTGAAGACAGCCCAGAAATTGAGCAGTGGTTTCACAGTGAAAAACGTCTGGTTCGTCGACAGATCGCTTGCCAGTCGAGAGGCGTCTTGCAAAAACGTCTCTCGTTCCCCGGCGGTATCTGCTCATGTGTCAATGCGCAATCACGAGCAGGAGAGCTCACGTACACCCATCAGCAAAGAATGCGAGGTTGACGCGATTCTCAGCGGGCCCGGAAGTGATCAACGGGACGATTTCCAACGGGGGCAGGCCCACATCCAATACATGGACATCAAGGTCGCCGTCCTGCGATAACGGCACTTGGATCGGAGAAGGACCAAGGCTCGGAACCAAAGCGGAGAGATCGTTGAGACAGCGCAGCTGCGCTCGCGCTAGCAGAGCGTGCACATCGCGCGACGCCACCCGAAGCACGCTCCGGCTCACCCCTGGGGCGGGGACGGTGACCTTTTCGACGACCGTGGACCCGAGCAGCGCTTTGTTGATCTGTACCGACCGGAAGGAGATGCGTTCGCAGAGACCGCTGAGCTGGTCTGTGCGTAGGACGAGCTCCCAGGGTCGTGCGTAGGGTCC
Organism: Tubosaeta aff. heterosetosa; assembly: GCA_038094375.1. Taxonomy (NCBI): domain Eukaryota; kingdom Fungi; phylum Basidiomycota; class Agaricomycetes; order Boletales; family Boletaceae; genus Tubosaeta; species Tubosaeta aff. heterosetosa. Next base: position 45,729 of record JBBPUC010000064.1, read on the forward strand.
GTCGGCGACAACGCTACCGAGTACGCCGGCAAATGTCACTGCAATGATGGACAGGCATTTCATGGCGTGTATGAGTCCAAAGAGCACAAACAAATGAAAACAACGCGCTACGCGGCAGCATCGTCTACGCAGATATGCGCTCGACTCGTGAGACAGGGACCAAGTAAGCGGTACACAGGGATTTTACCGCAGTTGTTTCATGTTTCGTCATTGATTCAAAACAGACAATCCAAGCTTGAAGTGAGTGTGAATACTACACCTGCCATTTATGGAACCGGGGTGTTTCCCACTTGTCAGAATACCACGACCATGGCGGCCAGGACATCCACCAAGCTTCATATACCCCACCCGTTAGGGAGCTTTGCTCTTGTCGGTATTTTAGAGCAACTGGAACCCCATCAACCGACAAGTGGAAGAAGGATCGCCTTGGTGAGCTGCTCGCACATCCCTCTGATCATGTTGCTGAGAATCACATGTAGATCCTACATGGAACGATGGGGTGAGCTGCATAGATATATATCTTTTACAATTCATCTGATTGTTTCATCTCAGGCACAAGGATTACTTGTTCCAGAAACGCCTGGCATTAAAGCTGCCGTTCGATTCGTTTAGATTCGACTTTCGGTATGGCGGTCCGTGTTTTTCAGCCTTTTCCGGATCATGGAACACAAACATCGCAGGGGAAATCACGAAAGTGGTGGCCAGTGTAGACACAGCGGATTTGCCGACGACGTTGAGGACATTGTGACGGTCGTCGCTTACCTCCGATCTGCCTATGGTTATGAAATCGACGTGGTCGTTGGGCATTCTCGTGGTTCCGTTTCTGGCATTCATTGGATATGCACATCCGAAGAAGGGAAGCGGGTACGCGCCCTAGTCAATGTATCAGGACGTTACCGGATGGATGTGAGCCTCCGAGACCCATTTCCCCACCCCAACTAACATTTTTTTATCTCAGCGGATATATGGTAAATATGGTAGATCCTACGGGTTGACGAGATATTCATAGATTCTAGACGACGCTGAAACGTACAAGGAAGAATTCGCGACCAAGGGATACTACGACTGGAAGGTGGTCGTCGCGCGTCAAGCCGTTGTGCAGAAAATATACCCTCACAACCTGGAAGAATTCTCGAACTGGGATTCAAGCATTGTTTGGGACAAGTTTCCATCGTCTATAGATGTACTTACCATACACGGTCTCGTGGATAAGACTGTACCGGTGTGAGTGGCCCCTAGACCTGCAAGGAGAAGCGTTTGAGTCAGTTTTGCAGTTATGACGCAATGATCTATGCACGTGCATTTGGAGCGAGAACACCTGGAACGCATAGCCTTCATCTCCTCGAGGATGCTGGTCACAACTTTACGGGGGTGAGGCGCGTTGACGTTTCGCTCGATCATGGAATTGATAGTTTCTTTAGCGCCAGGACGAAGTCGTTGACTACATCCTCGAGTGGTGGGAAGGAAGATGTTCCGGATCATTGGTCACTGGGGTGTTTCGAACTGGGATACGGAGTAGGCTATAGGTTCAGCGTACTTGTGGTCGATTCACCTCCGGAATGGAGCTCTCATGATATATTCCAGAGTGTCCCCCGCACTTCAGTCTCGCTATCTATGGATCGGCAGGTGTTCGTCCTGGCTACTCGGACCGATACTCGGTTTCCAGTTTATGCAAGTCTTGAGGATCGCGCATTGCCAGACGACAAACGAAAAGTACTTGGAGTCACGCACTGAGAAGACGGTTCGGTGCTGATTGCAGATCTCCCGCTTAGCAGGTCAATCGGAGATTGGCATTCCAAATGGGATCAGAGATAGTGGGAGACTATAGTATGGTGGCTACAGAGTATCGAGCACGGTGCAATAGGATTGTAAGTAGCTTAACACAAAACAAGGAGACACGATCGAGACAATTACATGGAGATTACGCGCAGTCCTTCCATTCTTAGATAGTTGAGATTAGGTGGCAAACCGAGCGTCCTGTGGGTGCCTCGACACCTGGCCCTCGCATAGAGCTGCACGAGTGGGTTTGGATGTGTAATGGGGCAGCCGATGTGACGCGTCGGCGTTGGTCAAGATGATAGGTAGAGTCTAGAAGAAGACGGGTGCGACAGAGCTCGCGCCGGCGCTGACTGTCATGCGCGGGGGGGTGTATTTGGAGGACTGGGGGTAGGCGTGAGCTCTGGAGTCAGGCTTGGACCTGGTCTGAGCAGGCAGGGCGGGCAGGGCGGGTTTTGGTTGGCCATAGCCGGCCTGGTAGTGTGAGGGCACGCTGGAGTACTGGGTGCTCATGAGGACTGCTGTCCAGACATCCCATGCTCGGCAGGGGGTTTAAATATCGAGGACATCGCCTCGCGTGCCGGGGAAGGCTGAGTCAAAAAAGACGGCAGGACGATGCCGACACAGGACGGATACGGGGATCATTGTCACGAACGAGATCGTGCCGTCGAACGCCCATCTTCGGCCACCGCCGATAGTGGCTGTGCCTGTCCCCCGCAGTGTCATGAAACCCCCGAGGACCCCCGAGGAGTGCACCAGACAGTACTGCCCTCGCCAAGGCCCATGTGTTCCAGCTTGCGATATCGAAAAACAGACTGAATGCTCATCCGCTTATTTCGTTCTTCGGTACAACATTTCATACCCACGATGAAGCCTCTGGTGCGTCGATACTCTCGCAGAATCTCCGTCGCTTGCCTAGGAAACTGTGACAACAATCTTACCCCTGTGGAAACCAGCTTCAGTAAGTGCCTTCTATACTACATGCATTATTCGCCCACCTATTCTTGTTCTCCGCCATCTCGCGGTGGGCTTGCTGGATCTCGTCCCATGGGTACACCTGACCAGTCAAATGCACACAATCCGTGGCCGCCGGGTCAGTTCAGAAGCTGTACAAGAACAATAAGAACCTTGTGGATGTAAGTTCGCATCGGCCCGCCCCCTTCCTCTCCTGTGATTTGATCAGCTATCGCCCTAAAGCTGGTACTGTCAGTTAGTCAGCGCCCCCTCAACTTTACACCGTCGACAATCACGGACCTGTTGATGAGCTCTGTTTTATATTCCAGACTCCGAGACCGCAGTGTGGATCCCTGGATCTTGAGCCGCCTATGCAGGATCGGCCGTAGATTGACCGAAGGAACCTCGCTTCCTTTGAACCCACATTCTTTTAATAAGAGTTTCGCGGATAGCAGGTATCATATTCCTACCGCTCATGAATGCAAGAAGAATCATCCTTCCGTCAATCGCCAAAGAATCAATATTCTTCTCCCAGTGGGTTCGTCCGACGACATCAATTACGATATCGACACCTCTGCCGTTGGTCGTTTTCTTCACCTCTTCTGCGAAATCGTCGCTGGTGTAGTTAACGGCATGGGTCGCCCCATTCGGGATTGATAGGAGCCAATCCAGCTTGTCCCTGGTTGACGCCGTTGCTGTGACGGTGTTCCTGAGTGGCGACGGGCACACAGCTGTTTTGTAAACTTGATACACAAACTGGTATCAGGAAAACTCACGCGCCGAGGACGCGGGCAGCCTGGATTGTCGCAACACCTACACCGGAAGCACCAGCATGAACAAGAACGTCGTCACCCTTGTTCACTTGGCCATATTTGACCAGCGCTTGATAGGCTGAAACACAGGATGAGGCGAATTGACACCCGATGTTTGTGCCATCAACCGGATATGAAATCGCCGTGCGCACCTGTAATATAGTTTTCGGGAATACTTGCTGCCTCTACCCAAGAGAGGTGGGCGGGTTTCTTGATTAATAGACCTTGGTCACACACAACGTATTCGGCTGCTGCTCCCTGGTGACGAGAACGTGAGACCGTGCTTGTCACAGGTTCCGGAGGATCCATACACCCCCAACCAGGCCATACACTTCATCGCCCAAAGACCATTTTGTCACGCGTGGCCCAAGCCCGTCCACGACGCCGGAGAGTTCGACGCCGAGAATGTGCGATTCGCCCGGAAGCGGAGAACGCACACCCTCACGCTGCGTCAGATCCATACGATTCAGGCCAAACGCAGCGATCTGAGGGGCGTGGTGGGTGGTGTGTGATGGCTGCGGGGAACGCTCACTTTGACGAGCACTTGACCATCCTGTGGAGTCGGGCGCTCGATGACCCCGATGTACAGGTTCTCGACGGGACCTTTGCCGTCCTTGATCAATACTGCACGCATGGTAGACATCCTGAGTTGTTCTGAACAGCCTTAGTCGTCTCAGTACATATGTCCGATGACTAAGCACAGGCTGCGCTGTCTCCGACTTTTCGCGGGACTCGTCTTCACCCACGATTTTCTGTCCATGCAAGTCGCAGAGAAAGCCGCTTTGCCGCCCTCAGCCAAGGTCGAAGACGTCCAGGAGGCCTATGTCGAGCAAAAAGACAGGTGAGCACCTTTCGCTTCGACTTACGGGACCGTCAGCCTCATCCGCTACTCGTTTAGCTTGCTCGGCGCATTAAACGCAACAAAGGCCATCTTGGAGGACTTCCGGGAGTTCAACCAGAATGACTGGGTCGTCCGCTACCCCATACTCCAGGAGCAGCCTACCGACCCTCGCCGTCCCATCCATGTATCTTTTGCCGATGATCCGTCCATTCAGGCAGAATTCGTCTGCACACCCTCTCACCAGGCCTACCCTAGTGGTGTAACTCTGTCGTCTGCTGCCAGTGTTCACGATGGGCTCGCCAACGAAGACGGGGGGGAGTCAACAGACAAGGACACTCTTTCCGACAAAGTTGGGGGTTTTACCATTCTCCGACTCGATCTCAAGCTCGGTCCACACGGTTCTTCCGCCTGCCCCACAGCCTTGGTCTCCCAGTTGGAGAAGGAGTCGATTGCTAAACTCCTGGATGAACGTATATCCGCCGCTCTCCAACACATGGACAAACTTCGCCTGCGTGTTGAGGATACATCATCCAAGGTCTTGGTGACAGGAGACCTCAACTCTGGCAAATCTACCTTTGTCAACGCCTTGCTCCGACGAGAGGTGATGCCCGTCGATCAACAGCCTTGCACAACAGCCTTTTGCGAGGTTCATGACGCTGCAGAAAATAATGGGGTTGAGGAGGTTCACGTTCTCAGGGATGGCGTACAGTACTCGGTCACCGACGAATCAACCTTCTCACGGGCACCACTTGCTAACTTGGAGAGCATCGTGGCGGACAACGAAGGCGACCAACCCAGACTCAAGGTTTATCTGGCGGACAGCAGAGCTGCATCAGAGTCTCTCCTCAATAATGGGATTGTCGACATCTCTCTCATAGACGCTCCTGGCCTTAACCGGGACAGCGTTCAAACCACTGCTCTGTTTGCCCGGCAGGAGGAGATTGATGTTATTGTCTTTGTCGTCTCAGCCGAGAACCACTTCACTCTCTCTTCCAGAGAATTCCTCGAGAATGCTGGCAATGAGAAGGCATACCTATTCATCGTGGTCAACAAATTCGAGCAAATCAGAGACAAGGAAAAGTGTAAACGCGTTGTTCTCGATCAAATCAAAGAACTCAGTCCATGTACATACGACAAGGCGCACGAACTGGTGCACTTTGTTGACTCTGTCGCTGCACTTCGTCCCTACACCGCAAACCCCGCATTCGACGATCTGGAATCGTCCTTGCGCTCATTTGTCCTCGTTAAGCGTTCTATATCGAAACTTCACCCTGCTTTGACGTATCTGTCTAAACTCTTGGCCGACATTGACTTCCTTGTTCGTGCAAATGCCATCGTTGCCCAGATAGAGTTGGGTCATGCCAAGGATGACCTGGGGAGGGCCAAGCCCGTGTTCGAGAAGATGAAGGGAGAAAAGGAGGGCCTGGAGGATGCTCTTGAGGCTGTTGAAGAAGCTGAAGCTGCTAATGCCGCAGATATGACCAAGGCTATCCTGTCAAGTGCACTTGAACGTGTTGGCAATGGCCAACCTGGCGTGGATGCTGCCATCACCTTTCCTCGTTTTCCCGGCTTCCTCGCCATCTGGGACTACGCTCGCGACGTTCGCAAAGTTTTACTCGCAAGCTTGGATGCCGCAGTCAGGCTTGCTGAGGATGAGGCCCGGCTCGCCACTACGGCCGGTGTCAAAGGTATCAAGCTTATCGAGGACCGATTCCTCCCAGAGGGCGTCGAGAGATCGCGGCGCGTTTTTGTTCCCGAGGCAATGTTTAGCGTCCGACCAGGCAGACAAGGCACCAGCCGCCGTCGCCATTCCACAACTGCTAGCGCTGTGGTGGCAGGTGGTGTATACAATCTTGGAATAGGGTTGTCACAGCGCTCCGACATGTTGGACACGTCTATGCTCGATCTGTTTGATTTTAACCACTATCTGTGGCTACACTTTGGCGACGGTAGGATGGACAGAGAAGATGCTGAGGAGAAGTCGTCGACAGCACTTAGCCTTCTCTCTGTGGGTGTGGGAGCTCTGACGATGGTTGGAGGCAAGGTGATTGGGATGCGCGGCCTGATCGATGGCATAGTCCGCATTTCCGAACTCTTTGTGGATGAGTCGGCGAGGAAATGGGCAGCACCGGTCGTCGGTGCTGTGGTGGTTGGCGCAACGGCTTACTTTATACTGGAGTTGCCACGCACAATACCCAAGACTATCGGCCGACGCATTCGAGCTTCGCTAATCAAGGTTGAGGATGGTGCTAGCGAACAAGAGCTGTTTGTGAATGCACATGCAGGACGGGTTAGCCGCGAAACACGCAAGGTGCTGCGGTATGCGGGTTGGGACCTTCGGGAGCGATTCAGAGCTGCGATGGAGGAGAGAGGGAAGGAAGTTCGAACTGCAGAGGAATTGGAGAAGAAGGCAAAGAAGGCGCTCGATTACTTGCACGGCGTCGAAGACAAGACGGCTGCCATTCGCAACGACGCTGGACTGGGGACTGCGTAGGACAAGCGGTGGGCTTTTTATTGTTATGTGAATTGGCTTTCATTCCTCGCTAAGACGACGCCGATGTACTTGTCACATGGCAATATGATATGACTGCGCAACGCTAATTTTGTCTCTCCGTGGAGGTATATATAATATACACGGATCGCCGACACCGCCCTATGTTGAGGTAAAAATGCCCTCTACCACGCTCGTTTCCCTCCTCGTCGCGTCTGTCGTGTCCGCAACTCAGTACACCCTCGTCCAAGAGTACTACGGTTCGACCTTCTTCGACCCTTGGACGTTCTACAATAATTGTACGCCTCTGTTTCCTCTATCGATCTGACATGTTTCAGCTTGCCCAGATGACAACCTCACCAACGGAGATGCGATGTAAAGCTCTAATCCCGTTCCTCGATGTCATCTCTGTTGACCCGCGTAGCTTTGTCTCTGCTCAGACTGCCTTTGCCGACAAGCTTGCCTATGTCGACCCAACCACGTCACATGCGATCATAAAAGTCGACAATTCCACCACCGTAAGGACATGGGCACATTTCACACATGTTCTCACATCGGTAATTAGGTTCCGTACAACTACAAGCGAAACACCGTCCGGATCACCAGCAACGATAGCTACTCCGTCGGGAGCTTGTGGGTAACTGACATGTACCATGTGCCGTACGGCGTGCGTGCAACTTTGCATTACATGACCGTGATCTCATACTTGCCATCTAGTGTTCCGTTTGGCCCGCTTGGTGGAGGTGCGTTTGTTGCCTTGTGCCCGCTGATCATACACACACGTCGGTCCCCACAGCCAAGCCGTCCTTTGGCCTCAGGGCGGTGAAATTGACACCTTTGAAGGTGTCAACCTGCAAACCAACAATCAAATGTCCCTCCACACGGAAACCGTGCGTACCCTTGATTCACATTCGAATGTGTTGCACACCTTTCTCGTGTAGGGATGCACGCAAGTCTCGCCCAACGAGACGTCGACTCAGGTCACTAGCACCAATTGTTCCTATCTTGCCAATGAGAACCAAGGGTGCATCGTCATGGATCCATCCTCGTCTTCGTTTGGAGCTGGCTTTGCCAACTCGGGTGGAGGTGCGTTTGTGACCGAGCTCGCCGCCACTGGTATTAGGTGCGTCAACCACGCGCGAACTGAATGCCATTCTTGACTGCCGTGTTAGCATATGGTTTTTCCAGGTTGGTGGTCTCGATCCAGAAAGCAGCTCGTCTTGACCCGATCCACCAGCGCTCCCAAATACCAAGTGCATTGTCAAACAACGACTCGACAATTGACACGAGTACCTTTGGCACACCGGTCGGTAATTGGCCTGCCACGGGTTGCAACATCCCGGAGTTTTTCCAGCCGCAGCAGCTCATTTTCGATATCACACTTTGTGGAGGTGCGTCCTTTTGCATGTGACTTGCCATGTGCTCACTGTCGCGTAGATTTTGGTGAGTAGGTGAAACATCCTATCCAAACATGCTCGTCGAATGACCGTCACGAAGCCGGAAACGCCGCCATCTTCAATCAGACATGCTCGGGCGTCTGCTACAATGACTACGTCATTGGTCCGCCTTCCGGGTACGACAACGCGTACTTTGAAATCGGGTATGTCAGGGTCTTTAGCAGTGGGAACACGAGCACCGTCGTGTCGCCCTCTGCCTCAGGAAGCGGGGCGACTTCCACTCCAACGAACGCGGCGTCGGTGGCGTCCATCTTCGCCGTTGTCGCAGCGCTTGTCGTGCTTCTATAGAATTCGTCGCTAGTAGTGGTTTCTTGAACTTGAATGTACTTGGTACTAGTAGATGTTGGACGGCAATCTCCGACCGCTCTTCGCGCTCCTCTGACCACCGAAGAGTATCACAAATGCGGTGAGCGCTCATGGGAACTCCTCGGAAAGTTCGAAGTGGGTTGCTTTCAATGGCTGACACCACCGGACAGTATGGAGAATAGTGTGGTGCACGCTGGCCGGCCTTCATAATGGCCAGACAACCGCCGGATCCCATCATGATCTGTCAAAATAAAATTTGATAGCTCCGCTCAGTCGACCAATCACCCAACTGCTTTCTCCGTCCTCACATGAACTCATCGACTGATCCGTCCTGTTTGTTCAATTTAGACGGCCAGGTGGCCGTGGTGACGGGCGGGGGAACAGGTGCTGCTCCGTCAGCTCTGTCGTCTCCCATGATATCTCACTACCGCTCTCTCTAGGCATAGGACTCATGATCGCCACTTCATTAGAGCACAACGGCGCCACGGTATATATCATCGGTCGGCGTCTGGACGTCTTGCAACAGGCCGCCTCGGAGAACAATGTTCGTCCTTGTCTCCTCCTTGTTCGCTAGCCCCTGAACAGCTTTTGCAGAGGTATGACAAGATAATTCCCCTCCAAGGCGATATCACTTGTCGAGAATCTCTCCTTTCAATGGTGCAGTTCATCAAATCGCGGCATGGCTATATTGATCTTCTTGTAAACAATGCTGGGATAGCTCGCAATCTACTCCCACCTCGTCTGCCATCCCCGCTCGACGATGCTAACCTGACGAGAGAGGAGACCGTACCGTCTATCAAGTCGTTTCAGGACGTCCTCTGGAATTCAGGTGGCCCTGCTGGATTTGCCGAGACGTTTGAAACAAACGTGACCGCGGTCTATTATACGACGGTGGCGTTTCTCGAGTTGCTCCACCTTGGAAATATAAGACGGGGTGCACTTCCTCCCAAGTTCGCGACGAGGCCGAAGAACGACGGCATGGGCGCAGACAGGTTTCATCGAGGGTTCGGATCCACCGGCTCCACGCCGTATCACTCGCTACCCCCCTCGCCTCCCGGTGCAAGCGCTCCCCTCCCCGACGCGCCCTCGCCCTCGTCCACAGCGCCGGTACCTGGCCTCCCACGACCCACATCCCAGGTGATCACGATATCCTCCTCGGGTGCATTTCGAGTCGACGCTCGCGTGCTCACCATCTCGTACACCCTCGCCAAGCACGCGTGCACCCATCTCGGCAAGCTCCTCGCGAACCTCCTCGCTGACTGGAACATCCGAAGCAACGTCCTGTGTGTACGTACGCCCGCTCTTTTTCCGGTGCCTATCTCATCTCGGACATAGCCAGGCGTGTGGCCGAGCGGTACGCCGAGGTGTTTTTGCGATACGCATTGCTGACGCGCTGACAGAGATGACGAATTTGGCGCATTTAACGCCGGGGTTGTTGGCGCAGGCGGTGCCGCTAGGGCGGTCTGGGACGCTGGCTGACATGGCGGGCCCGGTCCTGTTTCTCGCCGGACGCGCGGGTGCGTATGTGAACGGGGCTGTCTGGTTGGTCGATGGCGGGAGAGTGGGCCAGGTCGCGAGTTCGTATTAACGCCAGGTTATGCATTGCGCCTCGCCTTGGTTTCGTCAGGGCGCTGCGCGTGTTCATGCCAGGATTCAATGTGCCGTAGCCGGAGTCGCCTCGGATTTGGTGCACATATTAGCCCTCTACGTACCGAATGCATTCGAAACCGATCTCATGACCCGCGGATGGGAGCAACAGACTGAGGATTGATCAAATATCGTCTCACGTGTGCCCCACGCATAGCTTGCAACGCCTTTTAAACCCGATTCACGGAGCAGGCACGATAGTCTCAGTGCTTGTCCGACACGACTATAATTATCGGCGGACATGCGCTTGCAAGGATAATGAGACATGCGGCGGGAGTGTGTCAGTGCACTCAAAGTTGTACGTATATAATCACAAATGGGTTTGTGGCATAGGGCGCTGTAGCTATATTGGTTGTGAAATTGCGCCAACGAAAGGGCACCTCATTACTCACACACGGTATTACGTCGAAGAGGCTCCTTTGGAATGAGCATAGGTGGCCTCTAGACGTGATTTTACGTATTCCCCTGCAGTGACCACTTCATATTTCGCTGGGTTGTCTTTGGAAACGCAACCCGGAATGGGCTGGAGACATTTTTAGTTAACTTGAAAGGAACATCTGAAAGAGTGGTACCTCTAGCTTTACGTCATAGTCGGTTCCAAAGAACAGGGGCATGGAGTATCTTTGACGTCCAGAGGCATTGATGGCGCGATGGAGAGTCGACTTGAACACGTCATCTAGAAGAACAATTATATGTAACGAATAATTGAATTCACTGACTTACTCGTCCAACGTGCGAATTGGTCTCCCAGACTAGAAGCAAGATGGTTCATTGCCATTCGTCATGTAAAACACGAGCGTACTTGACAACGAGACAGCCGGGAATAGGAGTAGCGTCGATCCATTGCCCAGCAGTATTCATCACTTGCAGGGCTGGAATGTCATCTTGCCAAAGAATGGTGAAACACTAGTGTACCTCGTTTCAGAGGACAATCACGCTCGAGTTTGTTGACATATCACCTCGTAGCTGGCGGAGGTATTGGCGACATATGACAGACATAAGATGGGTGAACGCACTCGGTATGAGCACCAATGCCTTCCACCCGCTCGGTCGGAGAAGCAGGCTGAGGGGGGTAATAAAGCAGCCGCATGATTGCTGCGGGTTTGGTCACCTAATGAGAGTACGTCGTACAGACACGGTTTGAAGGCTAAACCAGACATGCCTTGTCGTCGAAAAAGTCGTCCGGAAGGCCCAGAGCCAGAGCGAAGAGAGGGAACAACGACTGCCCAAGTTTCACGGCGGCGTGACTGCATGACTTGGTGAATGGAATAAGATCGTGATACGTAGGGACATACTAATAAGCCAGAACGTCGTCACGAAAGCCGGGGAGATGTCTGGGCCACACGTTTGAGCCCGTCATTGGGCCAGATGGCGCATGAGGTGTGGATTCCCACCCAATGTCAAAGCCTTCGTGGAGATCGCCGGCATTGTCTGGGTTGGTGTTTTCGCCAAGAAGGGCAGTATAACCTTTGAAGTTGGGGGTGCGATGGATGTCCAACTGATGAACTGTCGATCAAGATGGGCGAAAGAGAGCGCACGACCCACTTTGATCTTGTCCTCGAGAGGGAGGGCAAAAAATCGTTTGGCACTGCTGACAGCAGCGAGTGTCACGTCGTGGGGTATGCCGTGGTTTTTGACTGGTTCAGGTGAGGAAAGGGTTCGGAACGACGAGAAAGCACCGACCGTAAAAGAATCCAACGTCGACGCAGGCTGCGCGTATCTGCGCTGCGAGGGCGCTCTTCGGGGTGTCCTGCAGGTCTCTGTGATGGTCAGTAAGGTGGGCTGGCGCAGAGCAAGCACTTGCATGATCGGGATCTGCTGAAATGCCTCCATGAAGAGGCTGTGCCAAATGAAATTACCTAATATGCAAATTTGAACTCCGCAGGGTAACGATTAGAGACGGCATCTCGGCATATTTATTCTCTCTTGTCCGTCGCCGTCGTCCTGGGTGGTCCCTGCACGCCCCACGTCCCGCTCATCTTTTCCTTCCTAGACCGGCAGGCTCCGCTGGTCTCGTCTAGACACAACGCAGCACTCAACGCAGTCTCTGCTTGAAAGTGCTTTTGCTTGCCTCTAGCCAAGTCGACGTCAGGACGCCTTTCTTGAGATATCTTGCACACCTTTGAACACACCGTTTACACGTTTCTTCTCGGATCAAGAACAGCCTACCAATCAGCCCTTTCCTTCACCGCTAGCGGATCTTTTCCTCTTCTCATTACTCATATAATGGCAACACTTCGTCCCCCTTCCAGCCCTTCCCCTTCCCCTCTCAACCCAGATTCGGGTCGCTCTTCAAACGCAGCGCGCGCTTCCATGGGTCCTCGTCAGACGCTTGGCCCTGCATCGCCTCGTCCACCTGGCGGTGGTAGCGGCGCTCGCCCCACCAGCGAGTTACTTGGCAGCGCCACCATGTTTCAGACGCCCGAGTCCGAAGCAATCGACCAATGGTTTGAAAATCTCCAGAATTACGAGGAAACCCTTGAAGACATGGCTGCTGCTTCCTTGGACGTCAACTTCAAGGAAGAATTGAGCGCCATTGAACAATGTGCGTCTATTCGGCGTCTCTTGCCCCCGCTTATACTCACTCTCTTGTATCTTAGGGTTCAAGGTACTCTCCGAAGCGGAGAGAACTGCTGCTCTCTACAGCCTTTTGCAACAATCTACACAAGTTCAGATTAGGTTTTTCATCACCGTCCTCCAGCAGATGGCCCGATCAGATCCAATGACCGCTTTACTCAGCCCTGCTGTCGGAGGTATGCTGTTCCTGTTCTGCGTGCAAATTGAAGTTAATGAAACTACCCAGGTTCGATGCAGAGCCAGATGGAAGCCAAGCTTGCTCAGATGACCATCAAGTCTCCATCGTTGAAATCTCCTATGCCATCGTCCCCTCGCGTATTCAGTCAGAACCGACAATCACTCGCGCTTGATAGTACTTCCGGCTTCCTATCCCCTGATTCCGCTGTGTTGGGATCCAGCAACGATGCCGCCGCAACACTCGCTCATCAAAGGGCAAAATTGAAAGCGAGCAATGCTGCTCATCGTATTTCTGCCCCTATACTGGCCACTGCCACTGGTGAAACTCGCACCACGTGGGGTTCCGCTCTCAGCCAAGTCGCTGAGCAAAATCCCAACTCTCCACCCCAAGATATCCTTGTGCCCAACAACGGCCCGCGGCCCAAGAGCACAGATTTGGGCAGTTCTCTCGGGACCCCCCGTGTGGAAGCCCTGTCTCCGATGATTGGCGACAGCTGGGCCAGCAATGTGAACACGCCACTCATTCCCATGTTCGGCAAAGATACACAGAGCACTCAGAACCTGGATGCTGCGGCTGCAAAGTTGAGTGATTGGAACGGGACTGGTCCTCGAGTTCCTCTCATGGCCGATCCAAAGTCGTTCCGTCGATCCAAGGGGACGGGGAACGCTAATGGGAGTGTGCCAGACGCTACAAGCCAGAACAACAGCGTGTACGATAACGATGGCAACCCTATTTCACAACAATCAGCCCAACGCAGGAATGTTGCGCCCACCCCGGGCGGTAATAATGCGCAGCTTGGTAGCGGTCAGCAAGGGCAGTGGAACAGCTCGAGGAGCCCTGCGTTGGCGACGCCCAACAGGTTTGGCGAGGAGTCCAATGCGTCTTTGAATGGGCTGGGGATGGGCGGATTCAACATGGGAGGCCTCGGTAGCCCTGGGCTTAGCATGGGATTGCCCTCCGCAGGGTTGCTGGCGGGGATGAGCCCACTTCAGATGAACATGTTGGGCCTTCAGGCACAGATGAACGCTATGGGAATGACACCCGAGGCACAGCTGTTGGCGGCTCAGATGGCTGCAGGATTCACGCCACAGGGCTGGTTGGGCCTACAGCAAGCTACGATGCAGGGCAATGGCAATAACAACGGCAACAACAGGGGCCGCGGAGGCGGTCGGTCACCTGGGATTCCGAAGACAGGCTCTTCAGGTGGAAACAATAGCGGGGGAAGTGGGAGCGGGGCGAAAAAGGATGAAGAAGAGGTTGACCCTGCGCTGCTGAACGATATCCCGGCCTGGCTCAGGAGCCTGAGGCTGCACAAGTACACGCCCAACTTTGAGAAGATGAAATGGCAGGAGATGGTGGTCCTGGACGATGGTGGACTGGAGGCCAAGGGCGTGGCCGCGCTGGGTGCACGGCGCAAGATGCTCAAGACCTTTGAGGCGGTTCGGAAGAAGATGGGAATTGAGACACCCGCAGGATTCGACGCTGGAGATGGCATCGAGGGGTAAACATGATTTTGAATCGCATGGACCTTTATTTTTTCTAGGTTTGATAGTACTTACCCAAGTTGTAAGAGTAGGAAATATAAAAGGGCATAGTCTCCGCCACACATACGCTGATATCGACCAGTCAGTCTTTGCTTGTTGCCATCACCATGCCTTTGGACCGTGGTCCATCCCCACTTCGTACGCCCATTCGTGGCACGACACCGTCTCACAGACGTTTCGAGGTCCCCTCGCCCGTCGACAGCGAAGTTCACCCTGCCATCCAAGCTGACAGGGTCGCCGTCATCACGGGCGCAGCGAGCGGCATCGGGAGTGCCGCTGCCATCGAACTGGCAAAGTGCGCCGAACGCTTTCCTGCTCGCGCGCAGACCGATTCATGTTCTCTAGGCTGGGGTTGAAGATCGCCCTCGCAGACGTTTCGGAGGATGCGCTCGCCCAAATCGGCCGAGAGGTGGCAGCAATCGCAGGCGATGCCAATGTCCTGATTATCCCCACTGATGTCTCCAAGATCGATGATGTGGTGCGCCTGCGTGATAAGGTATACGAAGCCTGGGGTGAGGTGAGCTCTTTTCGCTACAAGCCCGATAGATGGACCCGAATGGCGTAATTAACGCGTCAGGTTGCTGTCTTGTTGAACAATGCGGCCATCGCTCCAGAAAGCAAATCCTGGGATTTGTTCGGTAGCTGGCGAAGCACCTTTGAGACCAACGTCTTCGGGTACGACTTTCTCCTCGCTTCCTTGATGGAGGTTTCAATTTCTATCCCAGCGTTATCAACGTGCAGCAGACCTTCGTACCCGTTCGTTTACTTGGCACACCATTTCTGGTAGTGGGATAACAGTTTATTCACAGTCGATGTTACATCAAGAAAACCAGGCCATGTTTATTAACACCGGTTCCAAGGAGGGGATCACTAACACTCCGTAGGTCGCCCCCGTTTCCAGCTCGGACATAAACGGACTGATGGCCCATGAAACAGAGGGAATCCAGCGTACAACGCCACGAAAGCGGCGGTAAAGAGTTTGACGGAAGGACTGGCGCACGAGCTGCGTGAACGACCGGCATGCAACGTTACCGCGCATCTGTTCATGTGAGTTCCGCTCAAGTTCCCAGGTGATTTCCGGGAATAAACGTGTCTGTGCAGTCCAGGATGGACCTTTCCTGGGTTAACGGCACGAGCCGGAGGGGTAAAGCCGCCCGGTGCATGGAGTGCGGAAGAGACGGTTCTGTACATGCTCGACCAGGTTCGGTCTGGGGCGTTCTACGTTCTGTGCCCGGACAACGAGACGCGACGGGAGGTGGACCAGCTGCGGATCATGTGGGGTGCGGCCGATGTCGCTGAGGGGCGGCCAGCGCTCAGCCGCTGGCACAAGGACTGGAAGCCGCTGTACGAGGAGTACGTGCGAGACGCGCTGGCGGAGCTGGAGTGATGTACGAATAGTCTACCCGACACGGATCATAGAATACACGGACGATGCAGGGACGGATCTTGCTCTCCTCGAAATATAAATATGCGACCGCTTTCTCTCTCTCCTCCTCATCCCAGCCATGTCCACCACCCCCGTCAGCAACGGCGAGGCCGCCCTCCAGCGCGTCAAGAACCTCCCCGGCTACACCACCCCCGTCTTCAAGGGCAAGGAGGAGCAGCGCGCCAAGGTGCTCGCCATGGTCGCCGGAAAGGTCTGCCCGATCACTGCCAACTGATCCTCTCTGATCGCCCGCACCAGGGCTTCATCCCGCGCGAACTCGTCGCCAACGAGGTCAACTGGTTCTACTCCCACCTCGGCATCGACGACACCTACTTCCAGAACGAGTCTCCCTCCGTCATCTCTGACCACATCATCGCCCTCTTTGGTGCCAAGGTCCTCGCCTTCACCAAGCACGATCCTTCCAAGCTTGCCATCGATCTCGAGCGCATCGATGACAAGGGCAACAGCGCGACTTTCATTCACACAAGCCCCCCCGGCAAGACGTCCACCGAGGGCCCCGGCGCTACCTGTGAATCCAGGTACTTGTGTTTGGTCCCACGACCCTGCGTCTGCTCACCCTATCGCAGAATAGACGCCTTGTTCCTAGACAAGGCGACCCCAGCCAACTGTTACCGTCTCGAAACGTTCCGCGCTACAGGTTCTATCTCCGCGACCGCGTCGCAGCAACTCCGTTGCTACTTTGTGACTAAATGTCGCTTCCCTGCTCAACGTCCCCCGTCGTCTCGCACAGATGAACGTACCGATATCCGCTCGGTCTCTGACCCAGTCTTCCTCGAAAAGGCCAGCGAAAATACCCTCGAGATATACCAGAAGGTAATGTGGCAGGTCGAAAGCCGCTATGGTCCCGTCATGGAAGTGTTCGAGGTCGAAGGCACTCGCGAGAGGCGTCTCGTCATTGGCTACAAGATGGGCGGCACTTCCCGGTTCTTTAGGTTCGCCTCCCACTGGTCATCCGTGTGTGGCGCTCATCGGTGCCCCTGACAGTGCGCTTTCCAATCTTTACCATTATTACCAGCTCTACTCGGCTCGCAAGTATGTCGAGCAGTTCTCCAATGGCATCACGATCATATCCTTGTATCTCAACCCCGTGCCTAATTCCACTGCGGCCCCGATCGAGAGCTCCATCTTCCAAGTTATGAAGGAGGCCTCTCTGCTCTACTGCCTTCCAGACAACCCCTTCTTCCTCAACCCGGAGAACTCGGACCACGCTGTCCAAGAGGCCACCTATGCTTGTGAGTGTTTTTCCATGTTGACCGTATTGATCTGAACAATTGTATCATCAGACTGTGGTTGGGTCTTTGCACAGCACTTTTGCAATCGCCTTGGGCCTGCGTATCTCCTTTTGAAGAACACTTTGGACGAGTCCAACGCCCTTCATGCCGAGGTCCTCAACGATATCAAGAGGCGCTTTAGGGAAGAGACCTTTACCCGGGAAAGCATCGCTCAGGTCATCCACGCGCATCCAGAGCTGGTGAGTGTGGAGGAAACCAATCGCGGGACTGCTCTCAAGATATTGTAGATTCGTCTGCTCTACGTCAATTTTGCCCTGGTCCATTACCCGGCTGTCGACGACGAGTCGCTCAAGTAGGTTCATGGTCAAGGGTCTGGGGTCACTATCTGATCATGCACGCTAGACCTACATTGTCATACCAGCGATTGCAGAATACCCAACCTCTGACGGACGAGGAGTTGTACGACAAGATTAGACGTACAGTACCCAATAAGCAGGATTTGCAAGTACTAGAAAGCTTCTTGATTTTCAACAAGTACGTTTGTTCATTTCGTGCGCAAAGGATTGTTGAGCGTTGTTTCGCAGGCATATTTTGAAGACCAACTTTTATCAACCGACCAAGGTTGCGCTTTCGTTCCGTCTTGCGCCAGACTTTTTGCCGGAAGTAGAATACCCAATCAAGCCATTTGGCATGCTCTTCGTCATTGGGAACGAGTTCCGTGGCTTCCATATCCGATTTAGAGATGTTGCTCGTGGTGGCATCCGCATTGTTATGTCTAGGAACAAGGAGTGAGTAGAACCTGTTGTAGCGTTTTGGTCGTTGCCCTGATCATCTCTCCCTGCAGAAACTACTCTATCAACCAGAGATTACTATTCGACGAGAATTATGGATTGGCTTCGACGCAATCGCTGAAGAACAAAGACATACCCGAAGGTGGCGCCAAGGGGACTATCTTACCTTCGTATGTTTTGCGTTCACGTGTGTGGCAGCGGCTGAGCAACATCGCTGTTTAGCCTTGGAGTCAGCCCAAGACTTTGCTTCGAGAAATACGTAGATGTGAGTGGAACGAATTTCGTGCCATGCCTCTAATGAACCGTTGTAGGCCGTCATAGATTTGTTGATACCTGGGCAGACTCCTGGAATCAAGGAACGTTTGGTCGATCTGTACGGTAAACCCGAGCTGCTCTTCTTTGGGCCAGACGGTTCGTTTTCTTCTTGTCGTTGCGCATCGTATTGATGAGCCTCTGTAGAGGGTACTGCGGACATGATGGACTGGGCAGCATGTGAGCACATTATTCACACTTCCACTGATAATTCTAATAATTCTTAGTACACGCTCGTCACCGTGGTGCAGAGACGTGGTGGAAATCGTTTACCACCGGAAAGAGTGCGGAGAAACTTGGCGGTGTTCCTCATGACACATATGGAATGACGTCGCTGTCAATTCGGCAATATGTGCTGGGTATTTACAAGCAGCTGGGCCTTAAAGAGAAAGACGTAACCAAGGTCCAGACCGGTGGCCCAGGTGAGCTTATTTTTAGGGTTCCGGGGAGTCTAGGCTAAAGTTCCGTGGTTGACAGATGGTGACCTCGGCTCGAGTACGTACACACGTTTCACGTTGTGGTCGTTTGCTCACGAAACACAGATGAGATCCTACTCAGCTCTGACAAGACTGTTGCGGTAATCGATGGCAGTGGTGTCCTCGCGGACCCCGCTGGTATCAACCGTGAAGAGCTTGTACGCCTTGCCAAGCTGAGGGTGCCCGTCTCCAACTTTGACAAGTCCAAGTTGAGTAAAGATGGGTACCTTGTCAAGGTCGAGGAACAAGACGTCAAGCTTCCATGTACGTAGTTCACCAGATCTTAGTTTGAGTTCCGCTGATGGCAGTTGGCGCAGCCGGGGAGATAATTCTGGATGGCACGGATTTCAGAAATGGTGCACATCTTAGATTCAAGGCAGATTTGTTCGTGCCCTGCGGTGGCCGTCCCGAAGCCGTCAACATATCAAACGTCGCAGCGTTGTCCGACACGGAAGGCAAACCCCACTTCAAGTACATTGTCGAGGGTGCAAACCTGTTCATTACGCAGCAAGCACGGCTCCATCTGGAGAAACGCAGAGTCATTTTGTTCAAGGACTCTAGCGCAAACAAGGGTTGGTTATTTCTTTTCTCTCCTAGTCATCTCATCAACTGTCTTTCAGGTGGCGTGACTAGTTCATCTCTCGAAGTTCTTGCTGGTCTTGCACTGTCAACCGAGGAATACGTTGATCTCATGATCTTCAAGGATGGAAAGCCCTCTGAGTTTTACAAAAACTACGTCAAAGACATCCAAGCCAAGATCACGGAGAACGCTGCTGCCGAATTCCAGTGTATCTGGCGCGAGCATGCTCGTCTCCAGGGATCCAAGCCACGCACACAGATCTCGGACGAACTCTCGAGTTCGCTCAACAACCTCCAAGCTGAGCTCGAAAGCTCGGACCTGTTTGACGATCTGCCGAGTAGGAAGGGTGTCATCCGCCGAGCCATTCCGAAAACGCTGGTCGATCAGATTAGCCTCGACACCTTGCTCGAGAGGCTTCCAGAGCCATATCAACGCGCACTGTTCTCCAGCTGGGTTGCATCCCATTTTGTAAGTTGGCCTCTATAGTATCAACGCCTGAGCTTACCCTTTTTTTTCGTTCAGATCTACAAATATGGTGTCAATGGCTCGAGCGTGGACTTTTTCCACTTTGCTCGCGAACTCGCCAAGTAAAAAGGGTAATTAGCAGTGGGTCGGACATTGTAGAACGTGAAACGCTGGTAAATACATGTACAAGTAACCAAATGTTGCATAAAATGGTTTGTCTTTTCAATGAGTGTTCTGCTGTTTCCCAGTTCCTGGTTCTCTGGGTATAATTATATGGGCAAGGCTTATGTTTCTCATCAATCGCAATCACGCTATT
This sequence comes from Tubosaeta aff. heterosetosa, assembly GCA_038094375.1. Taxonomy (NCBI): domain Eukaryota; kingdom Fungi; phylum Basidiomycota; class Agaricomycetes; order Boletales; family Boletaceae; genus Tubosaeta; species Tubosaeta aff. heterosetosa. Next base: position 65,931 of record JBBPUC010000064.1, read on the forward strand.
GCACGGCTGGAGGGACAGGTAGTTCACCGGTGATGTTATAGGCTGTTCAGAGATGGTCCATGCCAAATCAACCGCTAGTACAACAATAGGGACGTTCAAAGTAGAAATCTGGCCCCGTTTTGGGGCCGTTTTGAGTACCGATTTGAGAATTGATTTGGGCAGCGATGTCCAAAACCACTGTGGTCGATTTGACAGTCGATTTCGACGGGTTCA
>JBBPUC010000065.1:0-65973 GCA_038094375.1 Tubosaeta aff. heterosetosa
CGCGCGGTTGCGTTCCACTGTCCTCGTCGTTGTCGCGTGGTGGTGTAGGGCATGCCGTTGTGCGCCCCTTCCCTCCTCGTCATCCTTGTTGTCGCTGTGGTGGTGGTGGTGGTGCGCCGTTGCGCTCCCATCACCCTCATCATCGTTGCGTGGTGGCGGTAGTGGGCACACCGGTGTGTCCCCGTCGTCGTCGCTGCGATAGTGGTGCGCCGTTGGGTCCCATCGCCTTCGTTGTCGCACGGTGGAGGCTGGTGGCAGGTACACCGCTGTGCGTCCCCTCTCTCGCCGTCGTCGTCGCTGTGGAGGTGGTGCGCCATTGCGCTCTATCTGTCCCCGCCGTCGTCGCACGGTGGTGGTGGTAGCGGCACGCCGTTTTGCGTTCCCATCGCCCTCGTTGTCGCGTGGTGGTGGTAGCGGGCACACCGCTGCGTCCCCCGTCGCCTTCATCGCCGTCACTGCAGTGGTGGTGCGCCGTTGCGTTCCCATCGCCCTCGTCGTCGCTCCACCTCACCATGCGTCGTGTGGTAGTGGTGGGGACGCCGTTGAGTCCCTCCTGCCCCCTCGTCCTCGTCCCCATCACGGTCACCATAATGGTGGTGGCGGCAGGCGCCCCGTTGCATTGCCCGTGCCCCTCGTCCTCGTCGCAGTGGTCGTGGCAGGCACGCGGTTGCAGGCACACCCTCACGTTGCCCGAGCCCCGTCCCCTTCGTCGCGGTCGCGTGGTGGTGGTGGGCACGCCATCCCGTTGTTCGCGCCCCCTCGTCCTCTTCGTTGCGTTCGCAGTCGTGGTGGTGGGCACGCCGTCGCGTTGCCTGCATCTCCTCATCCTTGTCGCGGTCCCCGTGGTGGTGGTGGTGGTGGTGGTGGGCACGCCGCTGTGTTGCCCGCCTCCCGTCCTCTTCGTCGCAGTCGTGGTCGTGGTGATGGGCACGCTGTTGCCCGCGCCCGCCGTTGTCGCAGAGATGGTGGCAGTGGTGGTGGCGGCAGTGGGTGTGCGCATGAAAGGGGGTGCATGCCCAAGACGGTGCATGCGGAGGTGGATGCGTCTAGGGTGAGTGTGCGCCCATGTCAGTGGGTGAACGGGTGGGCTCACCATTGTGTAGCGCGCGCTCGTTTGGAGGGGTGAGACGGCTGTCGGTGGTGATGGTGCGCGAGATGGGTGGCGTGCGTAGCCGGGATGCGACTTGACTGAGCGGGCGAGTAGTGTAGTTGTAAGGCAAAACGAAATGAAACAATACCTGCACGTGATCTATTCGTGCAAATTTTTCAAGTCCCGGAGTATTAGGAAAGTATTACTACACTTTATTAGCTCCATCTACCGTAGTTAACGTCCGAAGCGCCGTCGATTTTGCCGAGAAATTGCCGGGCCGACAGCGCGTGACAGCCCGGGACATGTTGTGCCATGCTGCCGCTCGGCTAGTTGGCCGGAGCCTCGGGTCAGTTTGCTGATAGTATGTAGTTCTATTCCACCCACCCTTGGCACGTTGAGGCTTTGAGCTGAGCTATGGCCGGTGCCTGCGGTGATAAAAAGCGACCCGGAGACTGTAGTACACCCCACCGAGAACGGATGCGAGTAATGAAGCATTCTTGGCAAGTAAGTCCAATATTGAAGTTCTCGTGATTTACTATCACCTTCGGACGCCATCAACTTCGGACAGTCACACAGAGGTCACAACAAGTCACAGGTGGTCACACGGCTCAAATCAAACTCAGCACGGCGACGCGCCAATGAGTTCGGCACTGGGTGAGTGAGTTGTCGGCACCTTTGACCGAGAAACATGTTATGAATTCAAGTACTAACAAGGCATAACTAGAGATTATAATAACTGTAGTTGTGATATACGGACAATGAAGAAACGCCTGTGTTTACATCATATCGTGGCTGTCTATCCAAATTAGAAGAAGATGCGATCTGAGACGCATTGGTAGTGTAGGCGGAATACTCGTCTGAGAAATGACTGAATGTATCGTATGTGTCAGTCATATATGACATGTCCGAGTTGGGGGGAACGAATGTGCGGCGGCGGACTATCTTGATCTTGCAAAAAGGTTTGATGTGTATTAGCAGCACTGACATTGACCACTGGTTGGGGTTGTGAAAGTTGACTTGACCGCTGTCAGACGGACTTGAGCGAACGCGTGTTTTTGTTGGTGCCTGCTGCAAAACGAGGGATGTGGGCAATGTCAGCATGCGAGGGATCGGCGAGATAGCTTTTGATTCGGGCCCTGAGCTCCTTTCGTCCGCTCGACCTGCGAAGGCAAAGCAGCCCGCTGTCCTGAGCCATCCGCTTGGCCGCACCAGGTGGAACCGACTTCGGACAATATTTAAACTCAGTCACGGCACCATTCGGCAGGTGCGCAAGAGTGACTTTTCTGCGTGACATCCCCTGACATGCTATCTCACTCAATTTTGTACCAATTTCACTCATTCAAGTTGGCTGGGTCATAGATTATGCAGTAGATACTATATATTTTTGTGGAGGGACATAATTCCATGTTTTGAAAAAGTGCTGAAGTTGATGTGCTGTCCGAAGTTACAGTAGGTGATAGTATGGGCGTGACAGGGCATGACAAGTACGGTACAGTTGTCAGTCAGCCACTCACCCCTCCTTGGTCCAAGAAGAAGCATCTATAAGATGAGCACCATCTGCTTAATTCGCTCAATCTCCGCCCTACTGGTTGCCTTGTACCAGCGGAGATGCACCTCTCTTCGATCACTGCACTCATCGCGGGGGCGGCGGTAGTCCATGCAGCGTCACTTCATGCTAAAGCCAACTTTGTAAAATCCGGCCGGTCCACATTCCACTCTCAGATTCAAAATAACACGAGTCTGCGCTACGTCACCAACTCCGGGATTTGTGAGACGACCCCTGGTGTCAGCCAGTATTCTGGTTACATTGATGTCGGAATGAATATGTCCATGGTCAGTATGTCGTGTTGGTGCAGCTGAGCTGGTACTGACGCTCTACGATAGTGGTTCTGGTTCTTCGAGGCTCGCCATTCGCCTGAGACTGCGCCGTTTGTGCTTTGGTATGGGTGCCGTGTGTAGTGGCAATAGCAAAGTCTAATCTCCCACGTGAAAGGCTGAATGGTGGTCCAGGCTGTTCTTCTATGATCGGTCTCTTCAATGGTAAGCTATTTTGAGATGTATTGTGAATAAGTGACTTTCAATTTGCAGAGAACGGACCATGTAACGTGAACGAGGATGGAAAAACAACATTCCTGAATCCTTACAGGTAAGTACACCGCCTATTCATAAGAAGATGACATCCAAACAAGCAAGACAGCTGGAACAACGTAAGCAACAGTACGTCATTGACACGTTTACTCGCAGGGTGTAACTAATTTTCAACCTTGAGTTATCTACATCGACCAACCGATTGGTACTGGTTTCTCCTACGGGACGGACACGGCCAACAGCACAGAAGCTGCTGCACCCTTTGTTTGGAAAGCATTCCAGATACTTTTCGAGAGTCAGGTCTTCTCCGAGTATGCGAGTCGCGAGTAAGTGCTCTAGATACCTCTCTACGATATCAGATTCATAGCATGTGACTAGGTTCATATTTGCGACAGAGAGCTATGGCGGTCACTACGGACCCAGCTTTGTGACATTCTTTGATCAACAAAATGCTTTGATTGCTAGCGGCGCGATCAGAGGAGAACCTATCGTTGTTAGTGCTCTCATGGTCAACGAGTAAGCGTATCCGAGCGATTACACGTGCAAAGGTGTTCAGTAATCTTCGGTGCAGCGGCTGGATTGATCCCCTGATTCAGAACATCGCCTACTACAATTTTGCAACCAATGCCCCGGGATATGGCCAACTTCAACCTGACGATGTGTTAAAGAATATCTATGAAGCGCTCTATGGCCAAAATGGATGCATAGACCAAGAGAGAAACTGCTACGCCGCCGGTGACTCAACCGAATCTAACAGTATTTGTAACCAAGCGAACACCTATTGTGTTAGACCCTCGCATGTTTTATACACAGTGACTCACGTTAATCTCAACCTGACAGGGAAACAACGTCTTCAGTCCTGCAGTTGGGAACCTAGATCCTAACGATCTCCGTCAGAATGCCTCAGCCCCGTTCCCTCCAGAGTACTACGTGGATTACTTGAGCAATCCGGAGGTTATGCACAAAATTGGTGCTGAAACCACTTATCAAGAATGTCCCAATCCTCCCTACGATTTATTCACGAGGACCGGAGACGTATGTCGCCTCATTCTCAGTGGCGATGGCGCATCTAAATTGATGAATGGATGTTCTACAGATCGCACGATCGTGGCTTGCTCAGCTTTCCGAGTTGGTGAATTCTCGACTCAGGGTTTTAGTCTGGGTATGTGGGATGGGTGATAACCACTTTGACTCTGACTAACTTCATTTCACGTCAGGCAGGTGATGCAGATATCGAGTGCGTGCGCGTTCCATCCCTTTTTGTTATTCCTTTACATTGACCACACCGCAGTTGCAACTGGCTTGGTGTAAGTTCTGAGTTGTGGCCGACCAATGTCTACTGAATGCCCTATAGAATTACGCCTGTGTGCTTGCTATGAACTGGTATGGGAACGAGACTCTCCACAACACACCCCTCCGGAACATCAGCCTTCACGGTACCACTATTGCTGCCGCCGCAAATGTAGACAATTTCTCTTTCGCGTACGGGCTTCCCATCAACCGTCACGACTGATAGGCTGACCTTCTAATCGGACAGGAGGGTCTATGCTGCTGGGCACGAAGTGGTACGTCAAGGCTCCTGTTCACAGCTCAAAAATTGAACTTCCCTTCAGCCTGCGTTCCAACCTGCGGCAGCTCTGGAAATCCTCACCCAAGTCATCAACAAGGAACCTCTCCATTCAGTGTAGGACTGAATAGATGAGAGTTCACCGTCATATCAGGCCAGGACTTCACAACATACAAGTCCTCGTGGTGTGTACGGAGAGGGTACCTAAACGGCGTGCCTGTTGTATATTATCTCGAGAGGTCGATGATTTGAGGGAGATGGAAATTTACGCTGAAAGTAGACGAAGATCTCTTGCAGAAGTTCGCGCCGGCTTTTGAAATGCGGATCAAAGGATGCACTAGAAGGTTCCCCATCCGAGGGGGCTGCTATTCAGAGCAAGTTTGACTGAAATGAGTAAACATGATTGAGGGGAGTAAGCATTCGCATTATGCCACACTCTGAGCAGATGGAAGGCAAAGAGCAACAAATGTCGCGCAGGATACAATGTCTATCGTTCGCCGCCATTCTGCTATCCTCTCCGAGTCGAGTGGTCATATCATATCAATACTTGCCAACACAGAGCCGGAGGTATTCAGCAACGAAGTTGTAGCATTGGAATCGAAACCATACAAATGTACATACACTTGAATGTACGCATGTTGACGCCAGGATGCTTTCCCTCCTCAGGCTTTGCATCTCTGCGTACACGATCCACCATGTCGCGGGTCTACCTGTCATTCATAGTGCTGAGTTACGTCAAACTGCCTTGCCATCGTTCGGGGCGAGCAAACTTTATCCTTACCCGGACAAACCGCGCATAACATTCAACGAGGACGGCTCCTTCAAATTGACCATCTTTTCTGACATTCATTTCGGAGAGAACCCCTGGGATTCATGGGGACCAGAGCAAGATATCAACACCACTGCGTTGATGAACACCCTGCTGAATATTGAAACACCAGATTATGTGTAAAGCTCTGCACACATTCCTTCTTGCACTTGTACTGATCTGTGTTCACAGTGTGATCAACGGAGATCTCATTACGGGGGAAAGTCTGTCGATTGTCTTGTTCATACCGCGAGGTGGCTATGAACTGATTTCTTATGATAGATATGTTCCGCGAGAACTCTACATCTTTGATCGATTCCATAGTATCCCCGTTGAACGAGGCAAAGATCCCTTTCTCTTCCACATCTGGGGTCAGCATTTCGTACTTCATTCGTCGTTTCTCATGCCGATCCTTGTTAGAATCACGACAGCGACGTCAACATCACTCGCGCTGATGAGGTGGCTCGAGAGATAAAGATATCCCCTTTGAGCTATACGCGGTTTTCTCCGCCTGGAGTGGGCGGCTCTGGTGGTCCATGTAATTACTGGGTTCCCGTCTACGAAAGGGATACAGGTGAGCCAGTACCGACCATTCTTCTCCACACCTTTCCTTAGCACCCCTTGTAGACCTGGCCCCTGCGTTGGTGTTGTGGTTTTTTGATTCACGAGGTATAGGCGCGATTGCCAGTGACTTCATGCTCAAAATGCGCTCACGGCCGGATTTCTAGGGGGTCGATATGCAGATGGCACTCAAATGCCGGACTGGGTGGATTCGAGTGTCGCAGACTGGATTCGGAGTGAGACGGAGCAAATGAATACTATCTGGGGACCGCCTGAGCAACGTAGCGCGCTTGCCTTTGTACATATACCTCCGTACGTGTCTCCTTGCTGTCGGAAGCAATGTTAACCCGGCGGCAATTAGACACGTTGTTCAAGCTATCCAAGAGACCTTGAATAGTTCCATTAACCCCGGATTGAATGGCAGGTGTTCATTCGTTTTTTGCACCAACGCTAGTGATGTTGACTACCTCGAAGCGGGTTCACTGGGCCGAGGTTCCACACAGGCGTCAGGTGATCCCGCATCCCTTGGCAAAGACAATGACTTTTGGCAATCACTGAACACAAACGTGAAGAACTTGCGTGCTGTCATATCTGGTCACGGTAAATTCCTTGGCTTGTAAGAGAATGTCCAGGTTTGACTGAGCGGTCAGATCACGGTGATGAATGGTGTGCCCGTGAGTCGACCTATAATGTAATATTTTGCTTCGGCAAGCATTCGGGGTATGTCTTCCTCGGGCTCTCTGTTGGGGTGTGATTTCATTCCCGCGTTCAGGTATGGAGGGTATACTGGCCCAGACTGGGGCAGAGGTGTGCGCTCCCTTGTGTTTCGCTCTACAGCCCCTTTGGAGGGTATAGAAACTTACATCATGATGGAGAATGGCACCTCACACGCCAATGTGATCCTTGACGAACACTATATATAGCAGCAAAGTTAATTGCTTGTACTATAAGCACACTATGACTTGAAGACAACAAATTTTACACTACAAGACGACAATCTTGGGTCATATTAGACCAGACCAATGTTATACAAGGTAGTAGAGGAAGTAGATACACCAATGAGAAATGTTAGTACATTAGACAGCCGATTGGGCTGGAAAAATTATCCGCCTCTCGGAAGCGGGGTCACGGAATGGCGGCTCAAAGATAAAACATGGTGTCCTTGAGGCCTGTCTTGGAGACGCCACCATTCCATAGCCTTTCTGCTTCTTTCATAACATCTTGTTCCGTGGCACTCTTATGTGTGCCTCCGGTGCTGCTCGCCGCTGTTGCATCGGCGAGTCCAAGGAACAGCTTTCGCAAATAGCACCTCCCGCGCTCGCAGGCGACGTCTGCATAGTAGGCGGGGGAGACCAAGCTCACAGCCTTTGTCGCGCGGGAAAACATGTAGCTGAGCGTGTTGGTAAGCCCTTGGATTTCGTCCGCCTTGAAGCCGATCTCATCGTGGACGACAAAGTAGTGAGTGGGGCGCGTGGTCCCTTGCAGTCCACCGTGGGCTATCACTGTTTTCAGCGGGGATACTCCCGGTCGCGACTCCATTACTGACCTTGTAAAAAGAAATCGAAATGATATATGGCGGTGACACCGCGATCGACCACAGTGCCTGGACGTGGGTTTCCATCACCTGCGGCGCTGGCTTCCTCTGTGGGGAAAAAGCGTGTATGATGGCGTTTGCCACAAATGATGATCGTAAGCTTGGGTCTGTACTGCTTGGCCGTGCTAAAGGCCTGGAAGGCTTCCAAGATCTGAGGCAGCTCCTCATCTCTGACAATATTGAATTGACCCTGTAAACTATGAGGCTCTAGGATTAACAAATTTACAGGAACACACCTCTGAAACGCCATCTCGATACACCAGAATACGTTCAGGAAGCTTATTATTTTTCTTTTGGTAGAGCTTCAAGCGCTCGATCATCATATCTTTGAGTTTCGATATCATCTTCCAGTTGGTGTAAGTGAACTGATGATATCACTCGACACCATAAATACCTCTTTCTTGGACTGCTGAATTTGTAAGCTAGCTGGATACTGCGCGAAATTGCTGTCGACACTCGCAACGACGGCTGCAATAGAGGCTAGAATGTAGGCGAATGTCAATAGGGGAAACCCAGAAAAGAGGATATTCCTACGAGTCCCCACGGCACTTCCGGGGCTTGGATGAGTGACATCCATGCCCACGATCATGGTGGGCTCGGTGTTGAGCCACCTTCCGCTATTTGGGTCCAACTTGTGATTGACGCCACCCATTTTCATGTTGACCTTGAGAGCTACATTCGCAAAGTACTGTGGATTGCTCTTGCGAATCTTGGAAGATTGGACACAAACAGTGGCTACATCCAGGAAGACGTCGCAAAGATGTTTCAAGCCATCATACACCGCCTTGTCACTACTGGCCAGCATGACAAAGATCAGAGTAGGTTTCGGTTTGACACCCAGGAGTGTTTTTCGGATGGTTTCGATCGCCGGCCGTCGCAAGGGGTCAGATGAATCCCTGCGTGGAAGTTGGGCCGTAACATAGTTTGGGTCTGCATTGATGTGCATTCCGCTGACTCTGCACATGTCTCTGAAGCCATTTATCACTTGGTGTAGTGACGTGTCTGTAGAGTCAGCAAATTCATCTCTGGTACCGTCCTTGATGACGAGGACTGTCCACTTGTCAAGACGCGCACCCTCTGCGAACTTGACATTTCTGAGGTTCCAGGAGGCCCGGTCGTCGATGGAGGCCGCACTAGACTGGTACCTGATCCCGGGTTTCGGCAGAATGCGCCCAGGAACCACGGCCATGTCCGGACCAATGTTCACGCCGAAAGACTGGAGTTCCGGCCCGGCTACACTCAACCCAAGACGGTTAAGACCTTGGTTAACGATTGCATCTCCGTTCACATTAGGGGGTTGGCATGCTATGGTGATCATCGCAGCGGTATGTTCCTCTGTCAACTTCTCACGGAACGGCTGATCCGGAAGTATTTGGCAAACTTCTGGGGGAAGGTAAGTTGCCTTCTGCTGACTACCAACGTCAACGAGCCGCAACCCAGGATATTCCAGCTTGATGTTGTATTCTTGAGAAGATGTGTTCATACATGCAAAACGGAGAGAGCTGATGTGAACTCACTGCGCTTAAAATATTGTTCCACAGTGACGCGACCGTAATCGGGAGTGTCAAACGAATATGAACTCGCAGTGTGGCGCGCAAGCTTCTTGACACTCTTCCGGTGTCCAAGATGGACAGTCTTTACCCTGACGCCCCTGCAAAATCCATCCATCCGCGCACCATACGAAGATTTATCGAACTCGATCATCGCAACGGCCAGACTGCCGGGCTTGTAAAAGGCTGTCGTGCAAACGTTGACATTGACCATGAGTTGCTTGAAAGCCGGCCGAACCGAGGAATAGAATCCTTGCCACGCCTCGAGGCCACCGCCCAGGGATTGTGGCTGAGCCGCGGCGCGGAAAAAGTACCGGTTTCTGCCTACCATGATTCCTGTCCTCCCTGGAGCGGCAGCAAGAATAAGATTCAAGGCAGAAATTACTGGCAAGGCGTCGTAATCCTGGAAATTGGCGTGACCAGCCAAGTAGCTAATAGCATATCAGCGACCCAACCTATGGGGAATTCGACACAAGTACCTTAAGAGGTTTCCGGTGTCTATTTCTTGGATGAATTTAATTGTGAGCGTATACTCCTTGCCCCCCGTCTGAGGGGGACCAGCCTCATCTTCATCATAGTATGGGACCTTAATATCCAGAGGCTGGGGCAATTCAAAAGCTGCAATGAGTTTGGCACTGTTATCGTGTGCCACCCTCCCAGTCATGCCAGCTTGTTGCCATGTCGCTGTTTGCTCGGCAAGCTGATAAATCCGCTTCTTGATGCGACGCGTGGCTGTCCCCGCCACAGGAGTGATGGAAACGTCATACTCGTACAAGGGGCCCTTAGGCACCCGTACAGGGAAGAAGTTTGTGCGAAGCTTAATTTCTGTGCCGTTTACCCCAAAGCCTGGGCGCAAAGGCATCTTCTTCAAGGGATCAACGCCAGGATGCGGAAAATTTGCGACGAGAGCCTTGTCCGAGTCATCTGCGATGCGTTGGTCGATGTTTGCAGGCTGTCCACGCATAAAGACGCTAAAGCAGAGCGTTTAGCGATCATTTGAGGCGATAGCGAGCCACGTACCCTCCTCGAGCGCGTCCTCTGAATCCTCGACCCCCACGGTCAAAAGGCGGAGGGCCTCCACGGCCACGAGGGTCAGGAAATCCTCGCCCACCACGGTCGCCCCCTCCCCGAAAAGGTGGGGGACCTCCACGACCGCGAGGGTCAGGAAATCCTCGTCCACCACCTCTGCCCCCGCCCCGTCCACGTCCACGGTCGAAGCCGCCACGATCGAAGCCACGCCCTCTGTTGCTCATTGGCGCAATAGAGAAGGTAAGAGAGTGGGTGCAAAAGAGCTCTGACTACTTCCGCGTGCGCGAGTCACGTTGCTGTGCTGGCTGTGCTTTGGCATATGGTTGGACAGGAATTGCCACAACCGACTTGCTGCGATTCGCAAACATGCGGCCTCTAGCGCGGGCGCCATCTTATCTCCGCCTAGACTGTGGCTCTTGGTGCTATCGTACAAACCTCCATAACTTGCGGCTCCAGATCTAGCTTGACACCGTGTAGCATACGACGAGCGAGGTGCCATTGATCCTTTGTGGAGAATATACTCACCCAGGAAATCGCGGATGTACCAAGGTGCACGCTGCACGCTGAAACAAGCTGATCCATTCCACGGTATGCTCTCGGGTACATCCTCATGTGACACGAACCATGAAAGAATCCCGTGGCTGGGAAGTAGCGATTTCGTGGTGATGACTGACTTGGATCTGTGCATCCACATCGTAGAGGTGAACGCATGACAGATCACATTCCTAAAAATTTCACGTGACTTTAGGGGTGCGAATCTGCGGGTGCTGTCCCGACACGCTGCCCGGCCTATCGCACGACCTTTGCCGAGATGTCATGGCCAGGTCTAATCTGCGCACTGGCACCGTTCGGTCTGGCGTTAATTATGGCACCTCCCGCGCATCAGACCATTTGCATCAGAACGTCTTGGCACACTCGTTTGCTTCTCTCATATCGCGCATGCCGTCAACTCCAGATGCGGTCGACGATAGATTACGAGTTTGATTCCACGTTGAACGTGTCACGCCGTTTTGACACGGTACGGGTGCAGTTTATGGATGCGTGCGAAATGATCAAGCGAGGCATCCAATGCTATCGCTATTCCGGCTCGACGCCGACGGGCTATCGCCATCCCGGTGGGCCGTTTTGTCTTCTATGAACAGATGCGGAGATAGTAGGAGATTGCTTATCCGCATCATACATAGATTGCTGCATTTTGTCCCTTGGATTTCGAAACACACAGTTTCAGTCTGCTGCGTGATGCAGATGCGAACCAGGGCCAGGGGCGTAACGAACCTTGTCGCGCTGACACTATTTTGATAACAGACATTCGTGAACCGCAGCAGGAGCGTCACAACCTGACAAAGCGATGTATTTTAAGCCTCGGAGGACTGAAACCAGGCGCTGCGTCGCGATAGATTGCAATTTGATCTGTTGTGTACATACCATTGTGGACCGAGTCTAGAATCCCCCACTTACATCCGCACGGAAACTAGCATAATTGGCGTTGCCCATGGTGATTAAATTCGTTTACAATCGTGGATGAGATCTATTAGTGAGCCATGACCAGTGTCATCACCCTACGCAACATATGCAACGTAGCAGCCCTTCAGAAATTTTAGGTATACAGCGTCGAGAACGAAAGTGGACCTAGGCTGTCGTGCGCAAGCGTACGTCAATATCGCAAGGAAGAGATATTCACAGGAACACGCATGGAAAAGGAAAAGTGAAACACCTAACCACCATGAGTGGAAGAAACCAAAAAAACTAGATTGCAAGCATGTATTCCGATCACCGTGCCCGTGCCCTCTTCTCTCGGTATTCCACACTAGCGTACCAAGCACCACCGAATAGTGTGAGCAGGATACCTAATGCATTCATCCCCGATATAGAGAGATTGAAGATGATGACTGCAAGAACGATAGACAAGACTTGCTTTACGTTTGCTGTTTGTCACAATGCCATTAGCATAGTATCACATTTCTCAACGAAGAAACTCGGGGAAAGAGAGAACATACCTGCGACGGTCATGCTCAAGGGGCCGGCTTTCTTGTTAGCGGTAAAACTAACAATGTTAAGACCAAAGGCAATAGCTCCGTTAAGACCTAGTACAACGGCCGTCCAGGGTGTCAACTCCCGGGAGCTCCAATGTCGGACACGCTCCATTTCCCCGCTCATGTAGGAGAGCACCACACATTGAATAAATGCCAGGGGAGCCATGCGTGTCAGGAGATCGAGGGGGTGCAACTGGAGCCGCGGCGGTACCAGATAGCGGAACGTTACTTGAGCCTGGGTAGATGGTGATGACTGAAGAATACTGGTATAGATCGTCTTGACAGCAGCGAGCAGGGTCCCCAACAATGTCAGGAGGAATCCAGATGTAGTAAAATAATAATCGCCGTACGTTCTAAGGAAGACAATACATGTGTCAGATGAAATTTGCCATGTGCGTTTGTCGATCACGTACGCGAAACCCACGCCAGCGACTACGGGAACCAAGGAGGCGAGCTTTTGTCTACTACTCCGTGTACCAAACAAGAACATTGAAAGAATAACGGTGAAGATCGGCGTGGATGCCCGGACGACCTGGTGGAACTAAAAATAATGCCCTGTTTCAAAAACAAAGAACGAAAAGTAACCATCGACGGACTCACGGGAATGGTAACAAGTTCCAAGGACAAGTTGCTGACGGCGATATTGATCGTGTACAAAAAGCTGAAGGCGAGGAGGGCCAAGTTGTCGCTGCTGGTCAACTTGGCGGGCACGTACACTCCGAGGCGCAAAAGGGAAAAGCCGCCGATGGACCCGCAGAGGGCGTGAAGTGCGGTCAGGGCATATGCATATGGGAAATGGATCAGCACTGCCTTGTTGTAGAGAGTGAGCCCTAGATTGAAGGCAAAGTAAAGAACAAGCCAGAAGGGCTGAGAGTGGAAGAACGAGGGAGAGTCGGTGCGCGATTCCTTATCGATGGTGTCTCTTCTGGGAGTGCGGGCATGAGCGGGGGAGGGCAATTCCCAAGGAAATGAGTACGAATTCGGGGTGATGTAATGCTGGAAAGAGGAATGCCGGTGAGACTGGCCGTCCTGGCCGTCCTCCGATTTCAAGGGTACGGGGGACAAGGGATCGTGGAGGGAGGACTCGCTGACACCATAGTCAAAGTAGACTCGACGAGAGCTTTTCTTCTCCTTGGAAGTATCCGTGGATTGGCTTCCGAGTAAGTCGGACGGAGGAGAGAGCGAATCTCTGCTGGAAGCATCGCTGTCCAATGAGTCAAAAGAATCGTGAGAACCGACGTGATTTTCGGAATGAGGCGCGGAGAGGATAGCGGAAGTAGGATCGTTGGAGGGAGGCATTGGGGAGAAGGGAGGATGGTTGTGCCTGCGATTTGAAGCCATTATTATAATATATGTACTAGGGACACGCGCACCCAGTGCGGGCTTGGCTGACAAGTTACAAATTAACCGAATTTCCCACGGTAAATATTGCGTGGCGTGGGAACATTTTCGCTTCCCATAGGACAAGTGGCGCGTCTCCTTGTCCTGTACCGTCTGCGTTCACAGCAGCGGGGCACCAAATGCCCTCCTCGACGCGTCCAACAACACCAGGACCCGGCAACGTACATCAAGCATCCAAACGCCCCATGTCCGACCCTGAATCTTCACCTCAAGGTGCCAAGAAAGCCCGCAGAAACTCCTCCGTCGACTCGCCCACCACTAGACGTGATTCAACTCGCGATACCAAGCGCCGGAGGAAGAAGAAGAAGAAGACACCTATTGTGGGCGCTGCCACTACCAGAGACGACCAGCCCGATTCATCCTCCCGCGTGCCATTGTCTGCGCGAAACCAAATTATCAGATTTACTTCGGGCCCTCCCGAGGCCGATTTGCAGCTAAGCGACACATCTGACTCCAAGCTTGCCTTTCGTACGTCATCGCCAAAGCAATCCGGTGAAAGCCAGGCAAGTTCTCTTCTCATGCAAGATACCAGCGAAGCCTCGTCTTCTATTGCTGTACGTTATATCATAACACCCGTTCTCTGTAATGCATATCCTCCAAATAGAAAGACGAGATGCAGGCTGCCCGGATGGATGAACCCGTTCCCGAACCATCACTGGAGGGTAGAGTGGCGAAACTTGAAGCGGAGCTCAAGTCCAAGAATGACGTCAGTTTCACTTTGCTTCCATCCAATGTCTTCTGATCCCTTTCCAGTTGATCGCATCTCATCATTCACTCCTGAATCAAGTTCAACAGGCTGTGACGTGTCAGGTCTGTTTGGATCTGATGTACAAACCCTATGCACTTGCCCCCTGTGGTCACATTGCCTGTCACAGTTGTCTTGTCAATTGGTTTACGGCCCCCCCGCCTGACAACAGGCCTGCACCTCCGACCATGATGCGTCGGAAAACGTGTCCACACTGTCGCGCCGTTGTCCGTGAGCGCCCTGTCGAACTGTGGAATGTAAAGAGCATTGCACAAGCAGTCGGCAAAAGTGGACTGTCGGCAAATCAGTTGCCTATTCCTGACGAAACTACCGGGAGCCTTAACACAAAGGCCGATCCTTGGAAAGACATCTTCCCCAAGTCGGGCGAGGCGGGTTACCGTGGTATTCCTTGGTTTTTTCCAGATCCTGACGTGGATGACGACGACATTCATTTTGCCGACGGTGCCCCACGTGGCGAAGACGTTGGGATGTTGGATATGGAAGACGGCGGAATCTATCGCTGCCTCGACTGCATGCATGAGATATGGGAAGGTGTGTGCAGTAGCTGTGGGCGCGTCTATCCGGGACACAGACGAGTAGGAGACGACGACGAGGACGACGAGTACGAGGAAAACCCGATGGGGTGGCTCGAGGACCAAATGGGTGCCGAGGAGGTCGACGTGGCGGATGATCCCGGTTGGATGGGATTGGAGGACGGGGAGGCAGACGATGACGGTGGCGACGATGACGACTGGCGTCCGTTCGACCCCTGGCGGCGTGAGTTTCACATGTTCCGGGGACCGTGGGGTTTCCTCGGTACCATCCACGTCGACGAAGAGGAAGATGAAGAGGAGGCCATGCATGGTCGGATAGACGATCTCCGCATCCTGTACGAAGGCGAAGAGAGCGGGGACGAGGGCTACGAGAGCAGCTTCATCGATGACGACGACGACAGAGGTGGAATCGTGGAGTTTTTCGATGGACCTCGCTTTTACGAGATTGACGATGACGAGGCTGTCGACGGAGACTACGAGGGACATTCGTCAGACGAGGACTTGGGTCCTTCTCGGCGACCGCGACGAGGCATTGTTATCGAGTCTGACGGATCTGACTAGATAGTAGAATGCTGTGCACCGCATGTGTACAACGTGTAATTCTCCTCTTCAATCTTCACGCTGCACACTCGTGCTCTGCTGTGCACTGAACCATGCACGAGGGGGCGCGTACCGTCCTTTTCAACGCCTCAACACGCACCCCATCTGACCCATCCCTCCTCCTCACTCCATACCCTCATGCGCACCAAGTCAAGCACCAGGGTCCAGCGAAACACATCGGCTGGCACAACCTCGAGAGCACCACGCTCTGACGCCATTCAGTGGATCTTTTCATCAAATCTACCGCACCGTAGAAGCTCAGCAGCGCTCAGTGTAGATCTCAACCGTCGAAACTTTTTCGGAATGAGCGAGGTATTCAGCGTTCTCTTGAATGTGCGCCTCTGCAGCGTTGTACACGTTCTTGTCGCCTGATTGCACCGCACATGACCCTTCCAGCCCTCCGAGACCGCACGCTCGCTGACGGAATCCAAGCGTCTGCTCGAGGAAGCACGTAAAGAGATCACCGAAGAGCGTGACTCTCCGCGACTGCGCGTCAGGCATCCGGTCACACGTCTCCCCGGCTTTGTACCACGTGAGGCCGAAATGCGCGTTCTTGAGCGTGCTCTCGAAGGCGAGCCGTCCTTTACCGTCCTTTTTGGTGCCAGTGCAGTCGGAAAGGTATGCACGTCCTACCACCTGTCAATCTCCTCTTCATCCTTGCGCATATAGACTGCCCTTCTTCGTGAAGTCCTCTCGCGCGATAGGTTCCATGTTCTCCATTTCGATCTCCGAATCCCAGGCTTCGCAGATGTCAGCAGTCTCTATATGTCCCTCAGCCAGCAGATGGAGCAATACTTTGAAGACATTTCTACGACCATGCCTGGCTTCGAAGACTTTCAAAAGGATGCATCCGCGTTCAAGGTAGGTTTGGGTTCAGCGCATGTATGCGGGCTGATCGAGTCATCTTTTGATAGCACGACCGTCTTGATGTGGAACGCAGGTTGTCCGGAGCAGTCGTGGGTACCGTGGGGTCCCAAGTACGGACAAGCGACGTCGCCCGACTTATGGAATTGTTCCAAGTGAGACTTTTGGCCTTTTGCTATCACAGTACCAGTGAGATCGTACATTGCAGTATTCGCTCTTGAGATACGCCGAGTTCGAGCCCCCAGAAGACAGTGAACTTGGTAATCAGGCCCGGAAGGAATCAGACGTATCATCGGAGCGAACCCACGTCAACCACTCCCCTCTTCTCCACAGGAACCGGTGGTTCTTCAAGCGCCCCAAAAGAACAAGTGGGAGTGCGCATGGCTTGTCATCCTCCATGATCAAAGACCCTGAAAGGCTTCGCAAGAAGATGCCGGTACTGTTCTTCGATGAAGCCCACAAACTGTATGCTTGTTTTCGAGGTCTTTGATTCATCCTCATCCTTATGCGGCAGGCCTTCCTTGGTCCAGTCGATGGAGACCATGAAATGTCTGCTGGACTCGATGCTTGTTCTCACGAAACAAGATCGATTATGTTATGTCGTTCATGCTACTAGCGACCCATTCTACCAGAACTGGCTGCGCCAGCTCAACGTTGTACAACACTGCAAGATCATCACGATCGACGACTGCACGAGAAGCGAGACACGAACATATTTCCTGGAGCGGCTATTACCCAGTGTTCCGGAAACACTACGGGCTCCGTTATCTTTCGATGTATTATATGAAGCACTCGGTGGCAAGCTGGCGCATTGGCAAGACTATATTTACGAGTATAGTGAGCTACATCTTCATTTGTATTGATCGACTTGCTCACTTTCATTTCTAGTTAATGCGGCCGGAAATTTCGACAGTGCGTATCTTCGCCTCGCCCATCATCACTAGCGTTAACATTGTAGACCAGTCAAACAGAGTTCACATTTTCTTCAGGCACATGCCGCTCTCAACCTGCATATTGTTCACTGTTCCCAACTAAACGCTCCTCGTGATCCCCTTACTCCGTCTACCCCTGGTCCTCGGCCACGATCCAGCGGCCCAGACGCTCTCCATTCCGGCCTCGGTCCTGCAGGATTCAAATCCTACCACACCCGCGACGCGATCTCGGTCGAGGACTATTCTGCCGACTTTAGCGCAATGCAGCTCCTCAAGGTGATGAGTAAACTCAGCCAGCCCGGGACGCAGCATCTCCCGTACTTTTTGCTCTGCCGAGACATCGGCGTGCGTGCGGTGGACGGGATGATCAAAGCCAAGGTGCTAAATCTCCACTGGACTGAGCCGATCGGGCGAGAGGTGGAGATTCCCGTTATCAGCGCGCCCGTGTCGCCTGCTCCGATGACACATCGCGTCTTGAGCAATGGTTCCTTCGTCGGCGGAGCTAGTGGGACTGTGGGCATCGAGTCCTCGGAGGATGGGGACATGGTGATGGTGAACCCGGTTAATCTATCCACGAGAGATCTGGGACAGATTGACGAAGGGGATGAACACGAGATCATTGGACCGCGGTTGACCCCCCTCACGCCAATTATGCGGTTTGCAATGCGTGAGGTCGTCCAGGAATACGAAGACGTTCGGACGGTCTCGGAATATGCTTCGCTCAATGACCCGGACGAATACTGAGGTAGAGCCTCATCGTGCTATTTTCACATGGATATTTATTTTTGCATGACATCTGACGTCTTATCTCACTCCCGCATACGCCTGTTGTAAACCCTACGTCATAGAATTACGCCTCTGCAAACCGGACATCCGCATTCGCTTCGAGCCAAGCCAGCCACTTCTTCAGATACGTGGAGCCGTGCTGGACCGTGGACGAGTCGCCGACAATGCACTGACAAGTCATCCAGGTGAGACCAGTGAGACCGGTGGAATAACCGAGCACGTACGAGGTGTCGTTTGGCTCGCGTCATGGCCACTGTAAACCGATTAATTCATGTCAGAGGATGTCAATCGCCGACTTGCCGTTCATTCGGCGTTTTTCCTTCAAGAAACCGACTTCGCGCTATCGACGCCCCCATTTTCGGATTGCGTTAGAACCAACGAGCACGTGTGTATTGCGAAATGCTGACCTTGTCGTTGCTACGTACGAGGCTGATGATCACCGCGTCCTTTTCACGGCCTTGCATACCGTCCACGGTTCCGATTTCAAGCTCTGGGCCATATTCAGGTCGCAACAACGAACTGAGGAGCGCTACTTGTGCTTGATACCTATCGCTACGTCAGGCATGAACCGATGACCAGCGCCTCATACGAACGGGGTAATGATGGCTATCTGGCAAGGGTATATCCCCATTTGAACCTACCGCCGGTGATGAGCAAGAGTGACGGTAAGCGACTTATTTCGGCCCCCACGCACGAGCTTCTCCGTCCACCCTTTGACCACCAAGGCCTCGTTTTCGTTGCACCGGCTGCCTTCATCTCCGTCGCCTTCCAGTCGCTCATAGTACTCGCATCCGGCCGTGTCAAAGAAGACGACAGGGCTTCCGAGGACCTCTCTAATCGTCTCCTCGTCCTTTGACTCGGTAAACGGCCGGGTGTTGGGCAGATCGGATAAGAGATGCGACGAGACGGAACTGTGTGATTTCAGTTTGGATGCGTACAACGTGGAGGACGGGAACTGGCAGATTTGAGCGTGCATCCTCCAAGGGAGTGAGCTGAGCCCGGCGTGCGTGTGGGGGTACGTACCGATATTGCACGTTGAGCAGGCGCTTGATACCAGGACCATACATTCGCTCAAGGCGATCGAACAGGGTTGTCTCCAGAGTCCGCGGGGGACGTAGCCCAGAACGCTTTTGAGGCTTTTTCTTGACGAGTTTGTCTGCATTTTCAGGTGCGTCCGTTGCAGGTGCCGTGGTTATCGCTTCCGATTCCGATTCCGATTCCGACTCTGCGCCAGCCTCTGAACCCGAGTCGGTCACATTTTCCTCCGCGTCGTCTGTCGGAAGGGCTTCGATTTTGTCCTGCTTGGATGGCTTTGAAGACGTTCCTTTATTCTCTAGGCCGTTCTTGCCTTGTTTCTCTGACGACTTTGTCTGTCTCTTTTTCTTTTTATGCTTGTCCAAAGACAGAATTGTAGGAGGTAGTTGCATAGGGTCGCCTGCTAGGATCAACTTCTTTCCTTTGAAGATGGGAACCCAGCACACCTAAAATACCAGACAATCAACGAGCAAAAGTACCTATGTTGGCACATACTGGTTCAACAGCCTGAGTTGCTTCATCGATGATGACGACATCGAAAACATGATCACGCAGCTGTCTTCCACCCGCAGAATGGCAGGTGGCGAGAACAATCTGCGAGCAGGTCAGCCATGATCGCTCCTATCTGAAGCGAGATCCCTAAGCACCTGGGACTCTGAGAGGACCGCCTTGACAACTCCACCCTCTCTCTGCCGATACCTGGGGTGTGTACCGATCAGTCCGAGAATAACACGGTAAGGGGCACAGACCCACTCTTTTCTGAGCGCACGCACCTCCTCCCACATTTTCTTGCGTTCAAGCCCGCGCAGTTTCTTCGCCCCTTTACCCTTACCTTTCCCCGCAAGCGTATCAAGGGCAGCATCGAGCTCTGCCTTGACATCCTTGGCAAGTGCCGCCTGACGAAAGCGTCACTTGACGCGAACCCAAGAAGATGGCATCCATCGTACCTGATCGCTGCGGCCAGCCTTGACTTCCAACGTCGCATCAAGGACATCTTCGCGCGCCATGACCCTCGCCGGATGCCCGATTCGCGTCACTCTGAGCGGTGTCCCCTTTCCTTTCTCGGGTGGGGGAAGCGCAAGCAATCGTTCAAGAATGTTGTCGACGGAAAGATTGGAGGCACCGCATACGAGCACGCGAGTTGGCTTCTCGCCTAGAGGGTTAGATGTGAGCTGACGTATGATCTCGATCAACGTGTGTGTTTTGCCCGTGCCTGATTAAATGTTTGTAAGGAACACCGGGAAATGACAACGAAAGGTACCTGGAGGGCCATGTATACATGCAACTTCTGTGGCTTCGAGAGCGAACCGAACAGCTGCTTTTTGGCTCGGGTTGAGCGATTCGTCAAAGAAGGAAATATCTGCAAGACTGGTTGGCTCTGAGAGCAAAGAGATTCCGAGCAGTACGCGAATGAGAGGCGTGAGTTCGTAGTCTGCCTTGTCATCTGGCTAACAAAGAACGCTCAGGTGTTAAGTAGATGTAGCCAATCATAAAGTTACCTTTCGCGTAGAGGGTATCGCAACTTTCTCCAAGTGGTCGATGGCCTTGTCCATTCTAGAAATGACATCTCAAGAATCGACATCGCGCAGAGAAGCAGGTTCTTACCGATCATATGTGACGCTGTTTGCGAGCTTGACGACGCGACATCTCTCTGGCAAGTCAAGGTCCACATCGCTAGATTCGGGAGGATCCACAGCGATAACAATGCGCGTGTCGGTTACCTGTTAAAATTCAGGATACATGAATAGAGCGAAAAGTTTGGGAAGGAACACAAACTTTGTACACTACACCCTCTGGAGCAGATGAACTTTTCGCGCCCGTGTCCGTGGGCTGTATTCTCTTCCCCTTCGTACCTGTCTTTCTCTGTGTAGTTGAGACGTTCTCCTCGATCCGAGCGAGATCACCGGGTCTGTGAACAAGTTATTCAGGTTCCACGAATGACAAGATGAGACCAGTAGATACGACCCTGAATGTATGAGGGGGAAATAACGGAGAGGAATGATACCCTGAAGGCCTCTCCAGCTCTACTAGCCTACGCTTCGTCGAGTAAGACACTGGAGACAAGGATAAGACAACCACGTACGTCTTTCCGCCGAGTCCCACCCCGGCCGACACTACCCCCAGTCCACCCAGTGCTAGCCCGCGCTGTTCGAGCAATTTGGGTGAAGCATTACTCAAAATCAATGAAGTGCGCTCGATCTCCGCGTCGCGTTCCCTGGTGAGGAGGGTACGATGCCTTGAAATAAAAGCGCGCAGACTTGAGTCTGAACTTGATGCCATGTCGTACTCAAGTTCAGTATTCAGTTGGCTAATCGCGTCTGTCTACTTGTTGCTATCGATCTCACGGAGACGCTCTGCGGTATTCCAACATCTAACATTGCTGTCATTGAAGGGCCAATGCTGACCGACCTCGATCTTGATGAATATACCTCACACAATCACCCGCACAATCAACCACAGGGTGCCGATGCCATGGTGTTCCAGGACATTGGTATAACTCACTACCAAGGTACTAAACCAAAATAGTAGTAGGTTGCCGGGGTCAAGTCTCGTGGCAAACATGAAAAGGCAAGGAGTATGAATCTTGTAGTGCTTTTGTTAACTGCTCCGGGTACAAGCTGGTGTTGGAACTCACTCAGTGCAACTCCGGATTCCCCGAAATATGGCGCGCGCTGACTGCCACAAAATGATAGGCAACGACAGTGATCATGGCACATGCGCCGAGGTAGTTTGCGAGGTTATACAGTGTCTGGTGTGAAATCATACCTAATACGCAGGTAAGCCAGGTTGTCACTGAGAACTGGAGCTTGTACCGTTCGAGTAGGCGGAGTGGACGAGGTGTTATTTGTGTCTTGTTTGGTCTAAACCGGAAGACTCAACCAACGACCACCATTATCCACCATGCGTCCAACTGCAGTTCGTTCCAGCGGTATGCCCGAAGGTAAGCCTTCTGGTCTTTGCAAAGGACAGAAGCTAATCTGTCATGTGCTGCTAGGCAAAGTCTACGTAAGTTTTCACCAATACGGCGAGAGAGTGGAAAGTAACATTCCATCAGAATGTTTGGTGGGGTGATACCAGCAACTTGAAGCAAAGGGGCATCATTACCTACAGTGGGTCATTGAGTGTGCAGTCTGCTTCTCGTCATGTTCACTGCGAATAGCCGTCTCGCCATTCCGTCAACGCCCAACAAAGCAGATCTTCCAGGGCTGGCTATTCAACGGGTACAAACGCATTGCTTCCCAGGTGCCGTACTGGATTGTTCCGTTTGCAATTGGTGCGTCTTGTGCGTCTCCGCATCGCTCACACCTAACTTTTACCAGCCTATGGCACATACACATATGCGAGACGTTACGATACATGGCAGAATAGCAAGGCTGGACATATTGCACTGCATGGAACCCACTAATCCGTTAGTTCGGCATGTTACTTTACACTCTTTGAACACAATAACATAGACGAGTTCAACGGGGACAATCAAGTGTGACGCGAATTGCGACATTGATCCACTGACTAAGATTTGTGGGCTTACTCAGTGACACAGATATAAATCTCCGCGATCCCACATTCAGCGCAGGAGATGTCTTCTATCCGCCCCTTGTTCGTTGTCGCTGGCATCGGGAATGGCTCTGGTCTGTTTTCCGTAATGTTTGCGCGGCTTTTGATACTGACCGACTCCCACAGGCACAGGGGCTTCTGCAGCGTAGGCACTTCGACCGCTAATTCAAAACACCGTGAACTAACTGTATGCCAGGCGTCTATTCGGAAAGTCAGGCTACAGGGTTGCTTTAATCTCTCGTGGTCCCGAGCCCCTGAACAAGCTCGCAAGTGAGATCAATCAGAGTGGTGGGGAGGTGTGCCCGAAAGTCTGTGTCGTTGCCGCTAGAACTGACTCCTGTCAGGCCGCGCCTATCCCCATTCCCGATTACTCTCCAGCTTCGATTCGTTCTGCGTTCTCCAACGTTAGGAATCACTTCCCCGCGTCCAGTTCACCCTTTCGCGTCGCACTGTTCAATGCCGCATACGGCATATGGAAGCCATTTCTAGACGTAACCGAGGAAGAAGTTCGCGAATCGTTGGATGTGAATGTTCTCGCCGCCTACGCTTTCTCCAGAGAAGTTATGCTCGAGTTTACCAAGAATGAGTTCGAGCAACCTAGTGAGGGTGGAAAGGGTGGCGCAAGGAAGAAGGGTACGCTCATCTTTACAGGGGCCACGGCTGGTATCAGAGGGAATGTCACCACGAGCGCCTTTGCTATCGGCAAATTCGGTATTAGGGCACTTTCTCAGAGTTTGGCCAAAGAATTCGGGAAACAGAACATTCATGCAAGAAGTCATTTATACATTTCTATTCCTTTCTTGTTGACTCTCCCTGTATATTTATAGGTTGCACACGTGAGTGGCCGATATTGGGGGAAGAATGGTATTAATTCTGCCACTTACAGAGCATTATCGATGGCAGCATCTTAACCGATCGGACGAGAGAATATCGAAATGACCCTGCCTGGGAGGCCAATGCAGACACCCATCTCAGTCCGGATTCCATCGCCAAGGTGAGCACATAAATTCAAACTACTGTAAGATAACCAATTAATCACCGTTACGCGCTTTCAGGCTTATCTTAGTCTCGTTCAGCAAGACAGCTCAGCTTGGGCATGGGAGATCGACTGTAAGCCTGTCCACCAGTTGCCGTGAACTCCTATTGATGGCGCTTAGTACGACCTGCCCACGAGAAGTGGTAAACGATTACTTGAATTTCGTAATTTTTTTGAGTGTAAGAGTACGTTGACGTTGAACTCTCAAGTGTAAGCTCTGCTTCTTAACCATTAATAAACACCTTGACTTGGCTCGCCCAATCGGATTTCAATGAGATTGTGAACGCCCCATCGTGCTGAAACTCGACGGATCCAACTAACCTACAACAGTAAGTGTGGGTACTATTTCCACGCATTGTCGCCCTGAATGATGCGCTTTTCACTGACCTGGGTCCTCCTATTGATCCCTGACACCGGATGTCGCTGATGGTGAGCACCAAGAGATGGGCTAGAAGTCTAAACGTCAGCGTCTCCTGTTTCCCATGCGAACTAACCGAACCGAATGTTCCGTTTCACCCGACCCGCGCATCACACGAAAGGGTCAGACGGTATAAAACTATTCGGCCGATCTTATATTCTTTAGCAAACCCGAGAGATCCCCACCAGTCGACATGAAGCTGATTCTATCCTTCACAACCATCATCTTTTTCGTTGCTCTATTGGCTGGGGATGCTGCTGCTGCCCCGGCTCATGCCTACCACGGCTCAGTGATGCACCGCCACTCCAGGATGCAGAAACGCCACATATATGAATATATGAATATTGAATGGTGGGTTCGCCTTTTCTATGGGCTTGCATTCCTTCTCAGCGATGGCATTAGAACCAGGGGGGATCGTATTGGCTGTGTAGACATGTCACGACATTCATTGATGGGCATGCTCTCTGAGAGAGTTTATGCCAGTATTATCTTTCCCATATGCCTGCGACATCCCTGCTGAAACGTGCTTTCTCTTAGAGTGTATCCATAGTACTTTTATTGTTGTTTATTAGTTGTCTTGCTTCTTGGGATTCGCTACGCATCACTTCATCCCTGTAGGTTCGCTTCCTGGAAAAATATTTCATGATTGTCCTCGGCCGGAGTTGTCGTGCTCCGAGGATAAAGTATGATCAGGGTTGCAATAGGAGAATCCAAGCATATGGTCTGCTCGACGAAACTCATGATACATCGTACTGCCGAACCGACACCCGTGTCTGCAAGAGGTTTTGTGCCGTAATTCTGACATGCCCAGAGTGTTGTCCATGTGCCGTGCTAGGCTCATCAGCCCACTGTCGTCGCTCGTTTCCGAGGCTCGTTACACGTCGGATTTATTTTACCATGCTTGTTTCGTCGAGCGGTCCGAGGCCGGGAATCTCAAAACTCGGTAAATTCCCTGACGTCGGTTAGCATGTATATGAGACATTTGTACAAACAAATGTTAGTTCTTCAGTTACTCTTTCAGAAACCCCTCGATTTCTTGTCCTCTTCAAACGCCTCCTTGACCTACAATAACCGGCCATGTTGGCGATAAGGGAGTCGACTGTTTGATCAGCTTGAGCTTACTTACCTGTGCTAGGAATGCCCCGTCAGTAATCACTCGCATTCCCACATGGGCAAGCGCTTTGGACACGGTATAGCATGCTTCGTGAGAGATATCGGTGGCAGCGGCCGTGGCAAACTCCCTAGTGTGATTTCCCCCTCCCTGCACAGTGGGAATCGCTACAAGATCATCCAAGGTACGGGATGAGTTGCATGTACACATCAGTGATATCTCGTCAAGGAAGTACGTACAAAAGCCGGGGTGGAGCGCGGGCATTACTGACACTTGTCAGCAAAGAGCATAAGAAAGACAAACAACATGCATACAGTAGGTGATATTGCCCTGCGAAAGTCGGGCTCATCGTCATCATCCCGAGACGGTTTAGTTCTAGGACTTACGAAATCTGTGGATGCGCTAGAAATACCCCACTCGTAGTCGATGGCTCCGTAACGCTTCAAAACGACATCCGCGAGTTCTCCGCCTAATACCGTCATCTTCGTAATACCCCAGGAATAGAACGCGCAACTCACCAAGAGCCTTGTTTTGCACAAGTTCGTTTCCCACAGTTTCATCGGTGAACGTGATCTCAGTGCCAGTCGCAGCAGCAGCAGCTCTTCGGAACAGTGTAGCGTGGTAGGCGGTATGTATAGATGAATTCACACACCTGAAGCATGCTTTGACTCGATCAGCGGTACCATACACCTCCTTGGTAAGGGGGGCACGTACATACCATCTTTGACAGCACTTATCAGCGAGTCTTCCAAAAAAAACTACTAGTGAGCTTGACTTACTTCATCGTGGCATTGTCGGGTATTACTGAACGTGTGCATTAAGGCCAGGTGCATTATGAAGGGACCACGCTCACCATTTGCAGCCCAATCTTTCCCCCAAAAAATCCCATGTGCACGGTGGGTAGGTCTGATTTGCTGGCGTAAAAGCCCAACATTGGTGTACGCAAGGACGGCGGCGTCCAATGCGTTCTTGCCTTCCCAGGGGCTCAGACCAGCGTGTGCACTGAGTATGGCGTTGGTCATTGAAACTCCAAGGATCACTTATCGGCTCTTACGTGTTACCACGATAATCTACTTCGAGCCGAACCATAGCTAGGGAACCGCTCAAACTAATGGAATAAGGGGGGCCTGGTGCTGGATGACACCTACACCGCCGAGTATCAGTGAAAGAGAGTAACTAGGTGCAAGCACGACGACAGCATACATGAGACAAACATCCATTTCCTCGTAGGCACCTTTGTCCCAAAGTCGAACCTTGCCAAAGCCACCCTCTTCGGCTGCATGATACTAATCAGTGACATCAGCCCAAGGGTCGGATAAAGTCTTACCGGGAGTACCAAGCAAGATCACTTTCCCATCAATGTTCAACTGTTGCATGGCGGCTCTGACAGCACAAGCAACTGCTACGCCTGCAATGCCGATCAGATTGTGGCCACATGCGTGTCCGATTCCGGGGAGGGCATCCATCTCGGAGTTGACACCGACGACTTGGCCCCCTTGGCCATGTGTGTAAGTGGCCACCCAGGCAGTTTCGAGTAGATAGTGTTTCTGAACGTCCCATCCCCGCGATGTCAGGAATTCGGTATACGTATCATGAGCATAACTAGAGAACAGGCTCAGCATCGCGCTATCGCGTGAAGTGCAACGTCGCACCGTTCTTCGTACGATAGCTCAGGATGGGCTAATAGGAACGGTGTTTGATCAGTCGCGATGTCGTGTTTTGAGGGTCTTACCATGAATTTTGTCACTCAACTCTCTCAGTTCTGGGCGGAGCGAATCGATCGTTTGTTCGATCACTTCAAGAATGTCTGGTCTGTACACGTCACCTGGAATGGGTGGGGGTTTGGCTGGATTTGTGTCGGGCCGCCACAAGACATCGGTGGACATGATGACAGTAGTAACCGTAGCTCACTACTGGTTTCTACTCCGATGGCATGTATCACTCCACCACACCGGTCAACATTCAGAAAGCGGCCCCAAACACTGAGGCTGAGTGCTACGTCTTTTAGACATGCCTCGTTACTTATCTTTCACCTACTAAGCAAGAATCTAAGTTTGAACATCCTCTGAGCTGCAGTGATCCATGTTTCAAATCCGGTGCCGCGTTAATCTGATCTATTCCAACCTAGGTTAGCTGTTGCAAGCTGGCGATGTAATCACAGAGTATGGCTGATCGTTATCCTCACTGCCAGTTGTTATGTTGCGGGGCTTCGACGGGTAAATATGGATAATTCGCCGTTTTGTTATGCTGCAGGCTGTATACTGGCAGGTATATAAGATGCGGGGCCCACTGCGGATACCCAGCATCTCATTCCAGCACTCTTCAAAATGGTAAACGCGACCAGCACGGGTCTCATCGGTGTTGTCGTATTGGCTCGCCACGGCGATCGCACCAATGTCCTTTTCCAGAATTACACAACGTATAACTCAACACAAGGATATTTGACGCCTTATGGATCGGTACGCACAACGTTGGGTATTTTGGGCAATACTGAGCTTTTTGCAGAGCCAAGAATACGCGCTGGGCAGCTACTTGAGACAGACTTATCTCAACTCTTCGTCGTCATCTTATATCCAAGGCATCAGAACCGATGTCGTTGATATCGACCAACTCTACGTTCGGGCGGACGCCGGGGGAGGAAATGTTATATTGGATTCCGCTTATGCTCTCCTTCAAGGTCTCTACCCACCGACCCCGGCATCCAACATAACCCTCGCCGACGGTCAATTAGTCGAAGCTCCATTGGGAGGATACCAGTATATTCCAGTGGAGTCTCTCGAGTTTTGGCAAGCTCCTTCTCTTACCAGTTGGATGGACTGCGAGGTAAGTTTGGACTAGCGTACAGCGACAAATGCTGATTCAGGTCTCCTAGTATTTCCAAGATCACCTTGATCGTTTGAACACCGGTGTCATATTCCAGGATGCGGCTGCGCAAGCCGCGCCTTTTCTTCAAGCAGTTACACCCTACCTTAATGGAATGAACAACAGTTTCCTTAACATGGTTTGTGGCGCTCATTTCTCTATTGATTGCGCACTGACTTGACTTCAAGTGGAATGTGAGTGGTAACAATTGACAGTCAATGAGCCTAGTCTAAAGCATTCACGCCTTCAAGATCTACGACTTCCTCAACGTCCAATATACTCACAATGCATCATTCTACGAGATATTCCCCGAGACTCTTATGCAGCAAGCTCGCTACTTTGCTAACATTCACGAGCAAAATGTATTCACGGACAGTTCCTCGGATGGAGTTGGACAAAGTAAGTAGCATGACAGTGCCGTGCTATTAGCTACCGACAGTCCATAGTTGCTATCCGAACTCTTTGGCCTGAAATTTTCTGGTCGTTGGGCAACATGACCTCGCCGAGCAACAAGGTCAAGCTGGCATTGACGGAAGTCGACTATAAGCCCTTTATAAGTTTGTTCAATGTTACCAATGCTACAGTAACTAGCCCAGGGATATCTGGAATTGGTAAGAACGGTCGTTCATTCGTGCTTCATTGTATTTATCATTGCACACAGCCGATTATGCTTCCGCTGTCGCTCTCGAACTATCCCAGGATACTACTGGCAATTACATGGTTGCCTTGAAATTCAAGAACGGGACGACGGACGAGGCGTTCCAACCATTGCAAATGTTTGGCCAGAACAATCTTACCCTGCCTCAGCTGATCGCGGCCCTCGACGTACGTTCTCGTTCGTTTCAACTCTTTTCTCCATTTTACTTATCTATTAGTTTACTACGATCAACTCGACCAACAACTGGTGTTTCTCATGCAACGAGACCGTCCTCCGTGGATGTTCGGTTTTCAACTTTAGCAACGATCCGTTCCTGGATCCTACCAGTACCGATGGATATTAGATGGTGGGACACATTCAATTACCTTCATACATCAATGTACCACTTCAATCGCTAATGATGATGACCAAGTTGAGGACGATATTTCGCTTGTACTTAGGGAGGGTGTGTTACTTTTGGCTACTATCAGCATAAGTCATGACCGGAAAGGAGTACAGAAATAGGCCTCGGGTCGAAATTGAACATGTTTGTATTTAGTGCCGCCATCGTTATGGCACTACAGTGGTTCAGCTCCAACATGGCATTGCAAAGCGACCAGTGGCAAGTAACTAGTAAATAGGACGATTAGCGGGCTGTGAGCGTAGCGTCCTGGCCCGTCAAGATCCTCGATTATTGGCCATTAAATGGCGGCGAACTTGGTGCGCTGCCAGCGGGATATTGATTAGACGGCGATACCGCTGACTGTCCCGATGGTTGGCAACCCATCAGTGTTAGATGATCGAAAAACAGCCTTGCGGAGTAGTCCCTTATAGTATAGGATATACAGAAACCGTTACAAGATTGGCAATGCACCGGCAAAGAAGTACAAACTGACTACCAGGCAAACCTACATGAACCTGACCACCTACGGCCACCTTACAGGTGAACTCTTGCATGTGAGAAGATGCACATGGAAGACAGCATACCGGAGAGGACGCTGCCCGGCATCGCTGTGGCTTAACACACCCAGCAGAACATGTGTGCGGCATGTCAAGTTCCCTTGAGAAGGTAAACAGCTACGGTCGAACTGAAAAGTTAAACGTGATCCAAACACACTAAATCCGTTGATGGGCTGGTCAACACAGAAGACCATGGAAACATTGGTTTTTTATCCGGACCGCAGTCTCATGCGCTTTCTCGTTCGTTAGCACACAAACTTCTGCTGAAAAATGGGCCTGGGGTAATCATCCCATACCAAACCTGGCGTATATGACGTGCTCTTGTCGTTGCTCCAGAATAAGGGTTGCCAGTTTGCTTTGTATTCACGCTATAATCTATAGGCAGATGATGTCAGATTAGAAAAGGCATTAGATAGGGGTCTATCTAAACATTGATTGAAATTGTCACGCGTCACAAGTCACCGTTTCATTGATCATCGACGCCCGAACATGTTCAAAGTTTCCTAGAGAACTTTTACTCAGCGGGTTTGCGACTTTCCACCTCCTGTCACCAAAAATTAGCTTGTGATCAGGTGAGCATCTAGCGAGTAAGTCACCCACTAGTAGCTTCCAACTCCTGTATGCCAAACAATATTGTGTTACCACCCACCTTAACTTCCGGGATAGTTTGCACCAGCGCCAGTCACAGAGGTGGGGGAAATAGATCCTAGTCCATCCTCGACACATCCTGCGGTGTCGCGGACAGCTTCAGCCTTTCCCACACTAGCACAATACCATTACCATGCCAAGTTAAAAGCAAATCGCCCACTTGTTTTGGACTGTGTTCAGGTAGTGCGTACCCACTTTAGCTTGTTAGGAGGTAAGTGGTCGCAATTAGAAACAGCATACCCTTCATTGTGGAAAGTAGTGCATGTCCGCCGTTCACATCGTCGGGAACCCCAGCGAGGTTGGAACAAATGGTACGAAGCAATATCACTCGCATCCCAACTCTTAGCTGGTCCGGAAATTTGAACTACAGAATGAGAGCGGATTGACCGATGGACGGGTCGGAGAAGATAACGACGTACTGCAACGCTAGATGGTGTCCCACAATCGGTGACAGAACCGTTCCCGAAAGCACCACTTCCAAGGTGTTCTCTTGCATCCATTCTCTCCAGTTTACACCCGGATTGCTAAAGACAGACTCGCAGACGTATAAATACAACCTCCTTCGAATGACCCTCTAACACGTCTCATATCTCTTCGACGCCATCATTCCATTCACAATGACGAATGCTTACTTCCCTAACCAAGTGACCAGGATCAGCATCCCAAGTACAGATCTCACCCTTGAGCTCCTTGATGGCAACAAATTCGGGGCGCTCGTCTTTTCGAAGCTTCAAGATTCTAACTCCCAGAAGGTATCGTAGTGACAGTTTGGTACATTCTGTGATGGTAGCTGACCGGTACTATAGTGGCGGGTTAAGAACCTTGAAGAGAAAGGTGGTAGTGGCGAATTTGTCTTCGAGAGCGTGGCCGTTCCCGGCTCCTACATAGCTGCAGCCACACTAGCCCTGGTGCGTCCAGTTCGAGCATGAAACGCGTTCCTGACCGGGATGTGTGACTCGACAGGGCGCTCCGCTGTATGGTTCCCCCAGCCCGACCATCTGGGTTCCTGTAACCGCTCAGTCTGGAACTTACAAGTCCGTACTATCATTTTCCCGTCCTTGGTTCTAACATTGTGTTTGTCAAGTTTCGTGACTGCGGACTCTCAATATATTCTGAGTTACTCTCGTGCTAGTGGTGCTGTCGAGCTTGCGCCGGTAACATGTCTCACCGTCGTTTGGTGCATCGATCCTTCTGACACATTGGTATGTCCTAGACCGTGCTCCGCATCTATGTTGCCCCCAAGGCAACCTCCAGTGCTACCTTGCATACCGAGCATGGCGATCTTCTGGGGTATGGCGCAGACGGTCCTACTGGGTTGGTGTTGGAGCCTGTCCATGAGTGAACAGAATCTAGCTTGCATTGTCTCATTCTTGAAAGGAACATGAAGGCTTGTATGTACGGTTGAGTTATGTACGGTTGAGTAGCAGTATAGTGGGCATTACGTTGATATGTAAACCAGACTCTACTCTAGCACTTAAATGTAGGTCTGTGCTCCACGGGAATAAGCCCCCATGATAATAATGCCCGACGGAAGTAAGGGCGAAACAAAGCGAAAATTTCGCTAGATAACCTAGGATACCATACCCTTGACACGTTTCGACACCTGCAAGCGATGTTGCTGATTCTTGAGATGAACCTCGTAATTCGACAGCGAATTGCCCTGTCCAGTTTTATACAGCTACACACGCGTCATCTCCTATCCAAACTTAAATGTACATGGTCAACGCACCCTGCCCGAACAGTCCAGACACTTGATCCGCCACTCGAGCATCACCTTGGGTGGCAGCTTGTGCAAAATCAATTCAAACCGATCATCAGGGTACTTTGTCTGCAAACTCAGAATCGCAGCCGACAACCATGCCGGTATCAACTGTTGTGTGACTGGATGAGTTTCAACAGCGTTTACACCAGAAAACATGCGCGCTCACCGAGCCACTCGTGAGCATAGGGTTTGCCAGACTCGACGCTGCGTTCGGGGGCGGGTGTGAAGACTTGGACATTGCAGCAGGCGCTGCAACCTCTTCATCATCGGCAGACTGTGTGATTGGGACTATCTCTTGTCTTGATTTGTCAACAAAAATGTTCATGAGATGGGGGCTAGGAGGAAACGAGTGCCAAAATACATTGGATAGCTCGGGGCAAAGGTGAAACACATAATCCGAGATAGCTTTGGTGTTGATCTTTTTTGACCTCCACCCGCACTGCGTGCAAAGGCAGAAAACTCTGTCTGATGACCTGCTAACCAACATGCTTGCCGCTGGAATTTGGCACCCATGCAAGCAAGCTCTAAATGGAACGCCCCATGCATGCAACGGAAGCGCGTGGATGCCGATTTGTCTGCACTGAGTAACATGCTCTTCGTTTGTAGAGTGTTCTTTGTAGATGACTATGATACGAGTAGAATCCAAGAGCTTGGGGAATACCTGGACTGCTCTGATAACGGCAGCCCATACACTCGGCAGGTCGGGGCTACTCTCTCTTGCAGGGTTGTCTATTGTAGTTTCTTGAATTATGGCGGACATGAAAATCCGCACGTGTGATGGAAGTAGGACATGAGAAGTGAACCCAATGACAAAGTCGAATGTTCCCCTACATTTGTTGTCAGTATTGAGCACAATAGGTATATCATGACTTGCTCCGCCACCAATGACACGATTTCGTGATGTCGCTTGAGGATGGCTGAATCACCGTTCAATAACAGTAGCCCCCGCCATCCCCCCCGAGATAGCACGCCTTCCTGGAAGAAATGGCTCTCCACTGGGCGTCGCGCACTGCAAGCCTGCACGTTTGCCGCAACCATCGCCTGCAGCATATCCTTCCCAATGAAGGAGTCTATGAGCCATGGCAGTGTCGTATAGGCTTCGTCCCCCTTGTCATCGATGCCGTACATGAGGGCCCCAGTCGTAGGGTGGACCTTGGTCTGCAGCATGCAGATAACGTTGGGTGGGTAGCAGGAGGTGCTTGCCTCATGGACAAATGCTGTAGCCTTTCCGACCGTGGAGATCGCTACTTCATATTCCCCGACTTTGAGAGTGGCGTCAGCAAGACAGAGCTGTTTATAACATGTAAGCCTTCCTCTGAATAATAAAAGATCAAAAGGCACACACATTTTCCAGCTCGTCAACAAACTCGCGCTCCACATCAAACTGAACAATCCGAGTAAGGTCAGGATCCACACCGCCCACCTTGATGTTGAGCAGGACCAGAGGCCAAGTGATTTTAGAGTGGACCCGTCGAGAGTGGCCAATGAATCCAGTTATTCGGCCCTCGGGCATCTTTCAATTTCACATCGATTTCCTGTGCGTTTACGGAGAAGTCTGAAATCACCATTTTACATAGCGTGCAATGAGGGCAAATGAAGTCGTTTGCTCCAAACTGAAAGAGAATGCAACCTGGTTCCATCCTTGTGGGCTGCTCACATGCCATCGCATGGCAGTTTCCGCATGTTCTGAGGATCTCCGCTTTGCAGCTGCAGAAATTGCAATAGTTGAAGTTGGGTACGAGACCAGGTTCTCGGGACACGTCTAGCATCCACGAGTCAGCACACGTCAACACGCCACTGCTTTGAAGCTCACTATCAATGTCGACGTCTGACAATACCTCCTCCTTAAGTGACGTTTGGACAAAACCAGCTGACAAGGCTCGAGCTTGAACAACCTTGGATAGGGTCTGAACAGACGCGCGAGATTTCTCCGGAGAGATTTGGACGACGTCTGTTAGTGTTTGAACATCCTCCAGGGCCACGTCGGTCAAGACACTGTGTGAGGGGTGCTGTGCGTCTTGCAAGTTGAACATGAATGGTCCGTTTAGTAGGACCCTCGGGTGTGACCTTCCTTTTGTGCACAAGCGGTTCAATGAGGTTTTGCTTGCACCTTTTGTCACAGCGGGGATTTACTATGTCACTGAGGCTGAGCATTGGCTCAGCCTGGACTTGTTTAACATCATAACCGGGCTCATGTGATCGATCAGCTTCAGCCTTTCAACCCGGTGGTCGATGACCCTTTCAGCAGGTAGGCACCAGTAATTGAATTCTATCTATTTCCACCTCGCAGGTATGTGGACACCAGCCCTTCCTTGAGATGCCACATGGTCTCTGGGGGTCGACATATCGCAGAGTCTATCGGCGAGCAAGGACGAGGAATCCGGCGGAGCTACATATACGTATGATAGAAAGCATCTATTCTATTGTATGTCGAAATATGGATTGGCAGTGACATACTAATTACTACTAGGGCTCCCCTCCACTCCCAACACCACACCGTTTTCTCTGAAATCTATTTCTTCCACAAGTTACTCTGGTCGCTGGGGTTCGTCTAAGGGTTCCAGTGACTCGCGAACCCACCCGCTCCTACCGGTGTGTTGCCAGAAGGACCAGGCACTCACCTCACCATGCCAATGCACAACTCTAGTCTAGTTCCCAACGCTTGTCAGCCATCTTCATCCACACGAATCGTTGTCTCTATGTCATCAGAATTCTGTAGACCCCAGTTCTTGATGTGCTGGTATTGATGCCGGATATGCGCCCTTACGCTTCGTCACCAAGTTTCACTACATCCTGTTTTGCTTGTCCGAACATATATCTGTGAAGTCAGTCTGATCCAAACCTGTCCAGGTTTGAATTCAAATTCACGACCATTCTTAAAGACTTTAGTATGACCCCGATTCCCTTCTATGACCTCATGAAGCCTCGATCAGCTATCTCGCGTCACGTATGTTCAAAATATTCACAGATCTGCCACAAGATGTCAATGTCACCATCACAGACACTGTATATCATAATCTCGCCGTCGACGACGGCCGCACGGTCCTCCCTGATCTCCTTCACGTGTTCTCCCACAGCCAACCCGATGAGACCCACACCATTCAGTGTGATGGACATCACGAACGCAGCATTAATGTGGCATTCATGGTTTCCATCACAGCAAATCCGACCCCTAATTCGTTGAGCTCTAACATCTGCTCTGTTCCATATCTTTCTCTGCGGGGAAGATGGCTTCTTCAACTTCAAGGGGAGGTTATTATATGTGGGTGAGTGCTTGAGTCGCCGTTTTTGGGTCAAATGCATGCAACCGACCGTTTTCTCTTTCTGTATCCCAACCTTGAGACGACTGAACTAGACAACATCCTCAATCTTGCTATGAAGTGCCTTGTGCTCCAGTCGCCCACATGCGATCATAATGATTGCCCAATTGGTGGGAAGAGATGCGAATATAGGACAACTATCTTAACAGACTTGTGAGATAACTTACAGAAACAGCATACGCACGGTATCTCGCCTAGCGCGAGCAAGATGAGTTCAGTCCCTTCTCTGTGTCGTCCGGACCCTCTCCAATTACTCCCCGATGAAGCGCAAGAACTCGAGGAGAAGCATGGAGAGGCAGGCGGTCAGTCATGCAAATAGTGAGGTTCATGCAGCAGCATTCGTCAGAGAGTTATCTGTCAGGTCAACAAAGTCATGTGTTTCAGTCTCAATGTTATACACTTTCACATGTCTTTGTCGGGGATCGCCTTTTTTGGTCACGCAGTCACAAGAACCATGGGACCAGCACACAAACGAAAGCGTAGTTTAAAAGATACCCCCGTGGATATATCCAAGATGGCCCGTGCTATGGAGCAGCTTGGAGCTCTCAAAGAAGAGCTGGCAGAAATCGAAGAGACCGAAAACGAAATGTCGATGATCATAGACCATTTCAATAAATTGGAGGCAATTCTCAAGAAAGATGTCAAGTTACCTGTGTGCATTCAATATAATTGACCTGGACTATGCTAATATCTGATAGAAAGCCAACTTCTCTTCCTTGAAGGAAAAAGATCTGCAAGGCCTCGCCATTCAGGATAAATTTTTATCGTTTTCGGAAGAACTCAAGAGCCTGACACAGAACCCGATTGTGAAAGCGAATGCTGAGAAGCTCAAGGACCAACTCAAAGAGATCTATGACCACGTCAATATGGAAGTAGGGGTGATTCTTTTGTATTCGGTCTTGTCTTAATTATATGTTGCAGTACGAGGCGGGATCGCGTATGATCATCGATGCCGTGCTTTTGACCATTGGAAGAATTGCCCATCAAGTGGATTCCTCATTGGGAATTGCAATCTTCCCCGAAATGAGGATCACCCACGACAAGCCAATCGAGTTTTCCAACGACCTCACTATTTCTTTGACAGGAATCGTCGACTATACTGTCATACAGTACAAGGACGAATTTCAGAACAAGAGCGAGTTAATTATGACACGGATCAAAGTTCTTCACTGAAGTTTCTTAGAACGACTGATTGGTGCCGGTAGTGGGCGCCGGGATCAAGACATCTTTAAATTGGCACAATGTCGCCTTCTCCTTGTCGAAGCAAAACGAAACGGAAGTTCGCTTGCAGACCATATACCCGAAGCTGTTGGCCAGGCGCTCGCGTTGGCAGCCAGAACCAAGTACGTATCAATGTATCAACCCTCCCATTCTATATCTATTCACACATCTCCAGCGAAAATCAGGTTCGTTTCTGTCTTTCGAACGGCCAAACGTGGACGTTTTTTGTCTTAAAACGGCAAGTGCGCGATTGGGTTTACTATCAATCGGCTCCAATGGAGCTCGCATGCGTTGTCTCCGATATTTGTGAAATTCTTGTGCTCGTGCGTGAATGGGTGAGTTTCTATATTTTTTTCCGCGTGGAGACATGCTCACGACCTTCAGTTGAATCCAACCTGCACCGATCTATGTATTTACGATTAATGTTGTTGCAATACCATCGTTTCTGCTGTTTCCGGGTTATAAGGTTAATGTGTGACAGCAACTCACTCAGACGTACATGCAACCTTGATCGTCTCATAAAACCTGGGCAGAAATGAACATTGTTCATAAAGTACCGTAGAATAAATACACCACAGGGCAGTAGCTCAAGGCCCTGTGAGGCCCTCTGTGGCACAGCTCACTTTGCCATTATTCTGAATTTTAGACATATTTTGTGTATGTACATATCACTGTCGACCTAGGTATGTATGCGGATACCCCAAACAAGGCATACTCTATTGCTTCACCATTATCGAATGATCAGTGGGGGAGTACAGTTTCCGACTCTGAGCTGGAGCGGTCGTCACGTCTGCGACGACGGGAGCTGGGCTGTTGAACATCTGGGGAATGATAGTCATCGCGTCTGCGTCGTAGGTCACTGAGTTAGAGCGCTTGTCACGTCTGCATCTTAGGTCCCTTTCTGACTCTGAACTGGAGGAGTCGTTGCGACGACAGGAGCTCATAGCTATCTGTCGGGTCTTCCTAGGCAACAAAGTCATGTGTTTCAGTCTCTTGAAGTGAGTCTGGGCTACTGCTACTCTTTTTGTAGCCGGCGATCAATCAGCTTCTCTAGATCCGGATCACAGACCAGTAAATATTGTATGTACTGCGAGACAGGACGCCTCGTCAATTTTTTTTTCCGAAAGAGCAGGATAAACACGATAATAAGGTATGTACAAGCAGGTACACGAGCACAGCGGGATCAGTAAGCAAGATCGATTCGAATGGACACGGAAAAAAAAGGAAAAGGATGCAAAAACACAGAAAATATCCGTTAGATAACCTAGGGTGCCACACCCTTGACACGGTTCGACACCCGCAAACGATGTTGCCGGTTCTTGAGGTGTACCTCGTAATTCGACAGCGAATCGCCCGGTCCAGGGTTATACAACTACACGCGCGTCACCGCCCATCCTACTCGTAGCGGGGCCCACGCACCTTGCCAGGACAGTCCAGACACTTGATCCGCCACTCAGGCGTCGCACTGTGTGCTGCCTTGCGCAAAATTGCCTCAAACCGATCATCCGGGTACTTTGTCTGCAAACCCAAAATCGCATCCGACAACCACGCGGGTATAGACTGTGTTGTGTCACTTGATGAGCATCAATACCATCCGCGTCAGAAAACGTGTGCGCTCACGTAGCCGCTCGTGTGCGCGTGTTCCGCCGGACTCGATGTCGCGTTGGCACTCGGAGGCGGGTGCGGCGACTCGGGCGTCGCAAGACGCGCGGACCCGTTGGCCTTGACCGATTGCGCGAGCGGCGTCTCGGACACGCTCGACGTTGTCGATACGGGCGACACTGGTCGGTCGTCCTCGGCCGCCCCGGGGGTCCGCGTTGGCACCTCAACCCATAGATCTTTTTGTCGACTCGGGGTCTCCGATTTTTGGCGGCTGGGAGTCTCGGGGCCGTCCATCGCTGCGGGCGCAGCGCGTCCGCGCTTCTTGGTCGATTTGCCCTGCTCTTCGTTGGGCTGGTTGCGGTGGTGCTGCGGATCCGAGTTGTACTCCACCGGCCGTGGACGCCGATGTCGGTGCCAATACTTGCCTAGAAACGTGTCAGTTCAGGTGCATCGAACAGAGATATGCATACCGCATGTGCCGCATTGAGATTTGTCACCCAGGGGTCCTTTACGTCGCCCGACTGCAATGCTATCTGGACAGCCGCAGTTGGAACAGTGCCAGACACCGTCGATTAGGTTGGGGTGTTGGCCGTCTGCAAACTCGCGTTCACGTGCTTCCCGCTCGCTCTCCTTGGTCTTTCTCGCAACCGTCTTCGCGTCCGGCGGGGCAGGCGCTATGACAGAAGGAGGTGGGTCGTTTTCGAGAAGTGATGAGGGGAGCATCGAGGTAGATTCTATGGCGGTCGTCGGTGTTGGGGGAGTTACATGTGCACGCGGGTGGAGGATTGCGGGTGGATATTCGGGCGCTTTGAACAGCCCTTTTGGTTTCTTGTCCTTGCCCAATGCGACCTGTGGTGTTGACTGCTGAGGCGGTAATTGCAACGGCGTCATCGGTTGCCCGTTTTCTGACGCAACCATGTTGGCAATCGTGACCGAGGCAGCCGCAGCCGCAGCACGCCTTGACGTAGGCGCAGTCGCAGCAGCGGCAAGTGCAAGTGTCGTGGCATCAAGCTCAGGGAAGCCAAGCGCGGGCGTACGGTAAGTTCGAATGGGTTCGCGATCCGGAAGGGCAATGCCACGCCGGCCGCGTGTGTTGCGTTTCCGTCTCTTTGTGAGCTCCTTTTCCCGTTCTTTTTCGTTGCGCTCGATCTCGCCGTCACTGAGGTAATTGAGAGTGGGTGTAAACGATTGGACTTGGTCCATTGTTCTGGCAGCGGAGGTAAGACTGGGTAAGAAGGACATGCGGAGGTCGTCGTCTTGTACGGCTGAGCCGTCAGCGGGATGGCCTACGAGGAAAAGGGATTTCTGGTATACTTGGACTTGCTCGCGTATGCAGTGCGCAATGGCCGTCCTGACAACAGGTTAGACGTGTCCAAGGAACGACATACAAGCTCACTTGAACTCGCCACCTAGACCCAGTTCTTTTGCGTACACCTCGGCAAATTGCTCTGGTGACGCCTCCTGGTTCTCGAGGTCCCATTCGAATTGATCGTCTAGCTTCATCGAGCCCACAATGATATCGAGCTAACGGCATGATCAACACATCAATAGCGAGATTACATCACCAACACACCTTGATCAGTATTCGCAAATCCTCAAACACCTTTTTCTCGTCCACCTCGAACTCGTCCACCGTTCGCGGTCTCTCTTTGTTCGCACTGGCTTCGTCCTCGAGCTTGGCTGTAATCTTGCGTTTCTTTCGGCGATTAGATGGCCGTATACGCGTCGGAAGCTCCTTCTTTGCGCGTTTTCGCCACGATTCCCACCACTTGACTGACTCGTCGTCCAGAGTGCCCTTGCCCACGATCTC
The DNA here is from genome assembly GCA_038094375.1 of Tubosaeta aff. heterosetosa. Taxonomy (NCBI): domain Eukaryota; kingdom Fungi; phylum Basidiomycota; class Agaricomycetes; order Boletales; family Boletaceae; genus Tubosaeta; species Tubosaeta aff. heterosetosa. The sequence continues at coordinate 40,180 of JBBPUC010000065.1, forward strand.
GTCGTCGTCCCTGTCTACATGTGGTATGTGTTCTGGTGCGGGTCGTTGTGGTACAACCTCAACGTCCGAGTCGTCTTGTTCCTCTGCAGGTCCTTCCGACTGGGGTATCTCGATCGCAGGTGGTTTCCAGTCAGAGTCGATGGTAGCCATGTGGGCCTTGAAGTCGCTCAGTTGTTCTTGGATGGACTTGGTGATCATGCCATGATAGGCAGAGGGGAGGGAATAGTCTTCAACTAGAGTTTGTGCAAATATTTCGGGGGTGATGACAGGGTCTAGAGGGGGTGAATGAGGCGAACGCGGAGAGAAGGGAACTGACCGTTTAGATTCCAGACAAACGTTTCACGCATCTTGTGGTGCTCCACGTCGAATTCGAGTCGAATTGGGACGAGCTGTTCTGGGCGGTTAGCCAGTTCTGGTGGCAATTTTCTCGGTCTGTCGCACGCTCAGCGATGTGGTGCGAGTGAAAAAGGTGAACTGACATGCGAATGCCCTCGCGCCTGGCACCTTTTTTCCTGTTTACCATGTCCGTCCTAGGTGCACGGGGATAGCGCACGTCGAAGCGTTCTGGGCGTCGGTTCATGCCGAGATTGGGCGCAAAGTCCCTGTCCCACCACGCCAATCTACCGCCTGGGCCAGCGGTCCGTAGTTCCTGCAGCATGCGGGCTTGTTTGGCGCGATGCACGGAGTCGTAGGCCGAGTCGCGTGTCATGATGTCTCTGAGAGCGGCTGTTTCTGAAGGAGTGAGTTTTGGGATAGGGTCTTCGACCATTGGTGTCTCGTCGTCGCCGTCTGGTTTCTTGTCCTCTGCATCTGACGCGTCTGATTTTGGGGCTGCGCAGGGAATGTAGGATATCTTTGTGACTGCAGGATTGAGAGAAGCGATGTGGGGGGGGAGTTTCTGGCCTGGGGTGGTGCCCGGGATGGGCGTGCCAGTGCTGGGCACCTCGCTCGTCTTGCGCAAGGGGGGCAGGGGTGAGCGGTTCGGTGCAGAACGTGCGGGGGACGGCTGGGGCGGCTGTGATAGTTGTCGAGGAGCGTCGAGGGGGACAAAGGGTGCGGCGGAAGTAGATGGGTCGATTCCGTTGACGGGGGGTTGCTTGGGGGAGGCGGCGGCGGAGCCAGTCCTGGTCGGGGGGCGCATGGCGGGGATCATGCGGGGCCCCGAGGCGGTTCCGGGCCGAGGGGGGGGCGGGGGCATAGGCATCTGGTGTTCGTGGGGGTGCACGAGGGAGGCGGAGGAGTCAGGGCGGTCGTGGTGGATGTCGTAGGGGAGGTCGTCGCGATCAAAGTGGACACGTTGGGGATAGCGCTGGGGGATGCGCATGTTCTGCTGCTGGAGGAGCTGGGCGGGGGTGAGGGTGAGGGTGTGCTGGGGGTTGGCCTGGGCGGGCTGCTGGGCGATGAGCTGGTTTGGGTTGACCGCATTGAACAGGTAGGGCATCTCCTGCCCGTAGTTCATCCCGAAAGCGAGACAAGAAACGTCTGTCACACTGTCACGCCGATGGGTAACACTCGCTCAACGCTCGCCGCCCCCCTCGACGCCTTCGTCGCCGACATACACGACGTTATATACGAGAACAGGTGACGATACCACATCATATCCGGCTATTCTGACCCCGTGCAGCATCGGCCACGCCCGCTTTCTCAAGACCGTCCGCTGCCGCCACCGCCATGGACCCCTCGTCCTCAAGATATTCATCAAACACGACCCCGCCTTCTCCCTCTCCGCCTACCACCAGAGACTGAAGCGTATGTGCCCCCCCTCTCGTCCCGCACGCTCACACCCCCCAGTCGACAGGGACGCTCTCGTCGACATCCCCAACGCCTACGCCTACCAGGCCTTCCTCGAGACAGACAAGGCCGCCTTCCTCGTCCGCCAGTGGATCGCGAGCAACCTCTATGACCGCATCAGGCACGTCCACCCACACATCCCCATCCGCCCGCTCACGTTCCCTAGCACCCGTCCCTTCCTCGCCACCATCGAGAAAAAGTGGATCGTCTACCAGCTGCTCTCCGCGCTCGCGCTCGCCCACCAGCACCACACGCCCCATGGCGACATCAAGTCCACCAACATCCTCGTCACATCCTCAAACTGGATCTATCTCACCGACTTTGCCCCTTTTAAGCCAACACGTCTTCCGCTCGACGATCCCTCCGATTTTTCCTTTTTCTACGACACCAACGGAAGGCGCACATGCTATCTCGCACCAGAGCGCTTCTACAAGGCAGAGACGGAGCCCAAGGCACCCGCGAACGACCCGGTCACCGAAGCCATGGACGTGTTCAGTGCCGGATGCGTCATTGCGGAAATGTTTCTCGAAGGCGCTCCACTCTTTTCTCTCAGCCAGCTTTTCAAGTATCGCGAGGGCGAGTACCCGCTCGACGCTCAGCTCGCGGCCATCGAAGACCAGGGCATTCGCGTATGTCGCCATCATCTCCTCTCGCATACACTGACGTTTTCAGTCCATGATTCAACAAATGATATCCCTCGATCCCAATGCCCGCCCCACCTGTGAGGCCGTTCTGACCAACGCACGGGGACATGTCTTGCCCGAATCTTTTTATTCCTTTCTCCACGAATACGTCGCTTCCATCGGTGAACGCGCCATCGCGGTTCCCTTTCCGTCCCAGCCAGCGCCCAAGGCCAAGGACACCCCTACCAGCGAGGCAACTGCCAGCGACAGCGACCACCGCATAGACAGAGTCTGGGAAGACTATGCTTCCGTCGAACCCTACCTCCTCCCTCCACAGCCAGAGCGTGCAGACATCAGAATAGATGACACCGTCATTCCTTCCTCTACCAGGATGCATCAGGTCTGTCACCCCCCGTCACTTTCGCTTGACTGACAGTACAACAGGATATCTTTCCTGTGTCGCTGCAAATACCATCGTACACGCCCTCGCCGCTCCCCACTCCTGCAGAGGACGGCGCTGCCCTCATCCTCCTCTCCCTCGTACTCGCAAACATAAGAAATTGTTCGCTCCCTTCGTCTCGTATACGCGCTCTCGACATTCTTCTGGCACTCTGTACCCACCTCACTGATGAATCCAAGTTGGACCGCGCCGTTCCCTATGTCGTAGAGTTGTTGCGAGACGACGCGGCCACCGTCCGTGCCGCAGCTGTCAGAACCCTGATGCAAATTGTTCGTCTCCCTTTGAGTGTTTTTCTCGTGCTAAACCCGTTCTAGCTCATGAGCGTGACCGTCATCACCCCATCCAATGTCTCCATCTTTCCCGAGTACATCATCCCAAACGTCCGTTATCTCGTTCAAGACCCGGAAGTCTCTGTTCGTGCAACATACGCCCAGTGCATCGCTCCCCTCGCAGACACGGCGCTACGCTATCTTGAGATGGGAACAACACTCAAGACACACGGCGTGGCGCCTGGGGTGAAGAACGACAAGCAAGAATACGACGAAGTTCACTTTGAAGTACGTCACGTCCGTGTGTGGCATGTGCTTTATTGACTCGGCTCTAGGTCTCGTACGACGCATCCCTATACGACCTGCATCTATCTATTCAAGAACAGCTTGCCTCGCTTCTCATGGACCCATCTCCTATCGTAAAACGTGCCGTGTTACACAACATTAGCGCGCTCTGCATTTTCTTGGGCAGGCAAAAGACCAACGACGTCGTTCTCAGCCATATGATCACCTATCTCAACGATCGAGACTGGTTACTCCGACAGGCGTTCTTTGAGAGCATCGTCGACGTTGCTGCCTGTGCTGGAGGACGAAGCTTGGACGAGTACATCTTACCGTTGATGGTACAGGCTCTCTCAGGTGAGTAATCTCATTTCATCTGACCCCTGTATGTTGACTGGCACAGATGTCGAGGAGAGTGTCGTTGCGCGTGTCTTGTCTGCCCTTACTAGTCTCTGCGAACTCGGACTTTTTCAAAAGATGCGCATATGGGAGCTCATGAGTGCGACCCTTTGCTTCTTTTATCATCCCAACGTTTGGATACGACAAGGTTTGTCTTGTTCTCTCTTGCGTTTCATGCTAACGCACTCGTAACAGGCGCAACCGCATTCATTGCCTCGGCAGCAAAACATCTCCAGCCGAGTGATGTATGGTGCATTCTATACCCCTCCTTACGCCATCTGCTGCGTTCAGATGTCAAGGAGATTGATGAGCAGAGCCTGTTGGCAGCAATGAAGTCGCCGGTATGTGGCATGTGCGTGATGGTGAAACACCAGCTCACTTGCCACAGTTACCCCGTCCCGTTTTCGACGGCGCAGTTCAATGGGCCATGAAGCCAGAGCGAACGTCCTTTTGGAAAAGTCAACGGCGGCCCGCAACCAAGGCCGAATCTCCGCGGGAGAGCATCGTCGCAATGCGCAAGACTGGCCCTAACAATCCCGCGAAGCCAAACAGAACTGAGGAGTGAGTGTTTTTTTGTCAGCATCAGGGCTCGGCTTCTTATCGCGGTACAGGGACGAGGCACAATGGTCAAAGCTACAAAACTTGGGCATGATTATTGCTGATGAAGCGAAGCTCGTCGCCATGCGTGATTATATCCTCAAACTTGCCAATAATGCGTCAAGGTGCGTCCCAGAACGTATGTGCGTGCGATCGATACTCATTCAAGTAGCTTTACTTCCCGCTTGCGATTAGAACCCGACTATGAAAAGGTTGTTCGCACAATGGGGGACGTTGAGCTCCAGAAGCTTTCCGTTGTTCCTCAGACTGTCTTTCTGAAATCGCGCACCTCTACGGATCGTTCCTCTCGCCGCTCGAGTGATGTATTGGCTCGACTGGGTACACCCCGGCTGAGCCGGGCGACCAGCGTTGACCCTCCCAACACACCTGCGTTTGACGAGCTGCGACGACTTGTCACGATGAATAGCTCTAGTTCTCTCAATCTGGCTGCTGCAGCGCGCGAGCGCGCGGCGGCTGCGCAATTCCCATTGCTTCCAGGAACTGCCACGTCGACGCTTGCTCCTCCAAACCCTCCCACTATACACGATCGTCCAAGCAGTCCAACCGACTCTGTGTTGTCGACAACAAACTCCCTGGCGCTCCGCGCGCCGCACAGACTCCAGATCGGGAGCGCGGACGGGCAAAAGGCTGCACCTGCTGTTGGGTCGTCCAACGCCAATGCTGTCGGGGTCCTTGAAGCACCTTTACGCATACGTTCAGACTACTCGCCAGAGCGTTCAGGGAGATCATCACCCACCTCGACGGTGGGCCCTGCTCGGCTTGCCCAGGTCTTTCGCTCGCGTGTCACGTCTCTCCAGCCCATCTCTACATATGGTATGTACTATTTATGTTGTTCTGCCAATGTGATGACACGGGTGCAGACGGTCAGGAAGTGGGAATCAACAATCTGCTCGAAAACCTGTATCTGGACAATAACCGCGAGCTACTACACGATTTCGGTCCCCGCGTGCATGATGGTCCTGTTCGGCGGCGGAACGCGGCACGGCAGAGCTTTCTTGGGCGTGACAACAGCAGTCGTCGTGTCGAAGCCACGCTCGTGGCGCACCTCCACTCCCATACCGATTGCATCACGGGGCTCGCCGTCGCACCCGACCACGCGTTCTTCGTGTCGGCTTCGGACGACGGGAGCGTCAAGATTTGGGACACGGCGCGACTGGAGCGAAGCGTGACGAGCAAGCCGCGGCACACATACACGCAGCACCACGCGCGGGTCAAGAGCGTGTGTATCATTGAAGGCGCGCACTGCTTTGCAAGTGCGGGCGAGGACGGGAGTGTACATGTCGTGCGGGTGCACGTAAACCAGTCGGGGTCGCTGCCCAAGTATGGTAAACTGTCGGTCGTGCGGGAGCATAGGGTCGAGTCGCCAGGCGAGTATGTGGTATGTATGTCTCACTACAACACGGGTGCGTCCTCTGTTTGGTGTATGGAGGGCGTACTGAACGATTTGTAGACGGGACGTCGAACCTGGTGTATGCAACGACGCATGCGGTCGTGGTCACGCTGGACCTGCGGACGATGCGCGTGCTACAGCGGCTGGAGAACCCGCGCCACTTTGGCTCTATCACGTGTATGTGTATGGACCGGAAGCGGACGTGGATCCTCGTGGGCACGTCCTCGGGGGTGCTCTCGCTCTGGGACAAGCGGTTCGGACTACCGCTCAAGAGCTGGCAGGTCGGGCGGTCTGGTGCGGGACGGACGGCGCGGGTGCATCAGTGTGTGGTGCATCCGACCAAGGGCAAGGGCCGGTGGGTGATGGTTGCTGTCGAGACGTGCAAAGGTGGCCCCGAGCCAACGCCGTCGACGCTAATCGAGGTATGGGATATCGAAAAGACGGTGTTGGTGGAAAGCTTTGTGACGCGGACGACGGCGGGGTCTGAGGCAGCGCCAGGACCAGAGGAACTGGCGGGAGTTGAGGCGGAGCAAAGTGCCGCGGGTGCGATCGCTGCGCTAGTGAATGCGCGGTACCCGGGCGGGGCAGCGTATGCGACGGTGTCGAGACGCGACCGGGGGTCCGTCGCGCCGTCGCCCGACGTGCGGGCGCTAGTCGTGGGCTTGGATTTTGGGGGACACCCTGGGATGTACCGCTCCGAGATTGTGGACCTGTCGTCGGATGTGCCGAGTTCGAACCGGAATCGGGGGTTTGTGGTGACTGGGTCGGAAGATCGGCGTGTGCGGTTGTGGGATGTGAGTCGGGTGGAGCGGACGGCGGTCTTGGTGAGCGCGGACCCCGAGTATGAGCGGCCGAGTTACAGGTGCGTGAGGTGATTGAGTCTGGATCGCGCTGATCGTCGCGCAGTACGGTGCGTTCGGAAAACGGGGCGGCGACGAGCTACGTGGAGACGTGGACGGAGAGTCCGAGTGTGGCGAACCAGAATCGAGCGCCGCAGCGCATGTCGATGATTACGCATCACCAGCAGAATTTGCTCAAGTCGCATCAGGACATCATCACGGCGTTGGCGTGCATCGATGCACCGTTTCGAGGCGGAGTCGTCAGTGCGGATCGGGCGGGTGTGCTCAAGGTCTGGCGGGTTGGGTCTGGCGATTAGTCTCATGTACTACGTGTTACACGCGAATGGTTAAGCAAGGAGCTTTGCATCAATCACCTCCTTTGTGAGAGAATCCGGTCCGTCACGGATATCGATGACCTTGGATATGTCTGCCTGGAAAGACGTGAACAGACATCGACCGAGGGCGTCTCTGATGCGTACCACGTTCTGAAAGTCGAGGAAGGCACTTGCATGCAGCGTCATGGACTTGGGCTCGGATGTAGAGGGCGCCCAGTTGATCAACACCAACGGGAAAGAGACCCGGTCATCCTTGTGCTTGAGCTCGTACGAGAGCACGACGTATCTCGGCGCGTTCTCGGGGAGCTCTGATAGCGCTCAAAGTCCAGGCCCATCCGATTCCGTAGACACCTACCTTGCGCGAGCTCCACGATGGAGATATTGTCAAACTGCTCCTCTTCTTCCATGCTCAGTGTGGACTTGTTGATCTTGACGACGAGCGCTGCGCTGCCTTGACTGCGCCTCGCAAAACGGAATTTGCGGAGGGTGTCTTTGAGGGACTGGGGTATGTCTACTGTGCGGGACTTTGGGTCGTTGAGCGTGGCTCTGGGCGCGCGCAGTCTGGCTCACCATCGTACTCGAGAGAGATAAGCTAACCGTTACCATATTTGGTCATTTCGATTATTTTCGCAAAACGTCCAAAAGTAGACCAAACATATCGAGTCAAAGTCGATGCTGAGATTGCTCGTGCGGTTCTGTCACCCACACCGACACCAACAGAGACTCCCTTTCCACGCCGTCCAGCGAACGATGGCATCGTCGTCAGAGAGGAAGAAGATCAAGGAGAAAAAGGACAAGACACAGACGGCTGCGTCGCAGTACCCGCTCGAGGTCCGTCGCCGCGTTGACCGACGATGAGACGATCCACAGCTCTTTGACAGCTCCAGCCGCCCCCCGCGTACATGGACCAGCGGATCCAGCTGTTCGAGCGATTGCGCGCCGAGTACGACACTTTTGTCCACGGTGCGTGCGTTCCCCCGTGTCCGCGTCGCGGCTGACGCTGGGACAGGCCAACCGAGAGAGCCGATCACGATCACCTTGCCGGATGGGTCGACGCGTGGGGGAACGCGGTGGGAGACGACGCCGTTGGATGTTGCCAAGGAGGTGTCCAAGGGCCTCTCAGAGCGGGTCGTGATCGCCAAGGTTTCCGTCGGCTTTCGATCTCTTGTTCTTTTTGGTGTTGACGGGACGGGCTAGGTCGACGATGTGCTGTGGGACCTCGGACGGCCGCTCGAGGGCTCGTGCAAGCTCGTGCTGCTGGATTTCGAACACCCAGAAGGTATGGGGCGTGTGTGGAGGTGTGCTGTGAATGACGTGTGCTGTTGTAGGGAAACGCGTGTTTTGGCATTCTTCCGCGCATGTGTTGGGAGAGGCTGCAGAGAGGCACTATGGATGTCATTTGTGTATCGGACCTCCGACGGACGACGGCTTCTTTTACGAGATGGCGATCGAGGAGAGGTATGTTGATGTTTTTTGGCGTGTTCATAGAGCCAACGTTGCGGTGTCAGAGTGGTTACCCATACGGATTACCCCGCACTGGAAAAGCTCGCCGAGAGTGCCGTCAAGGACAAGCAAAAGTTTGAGCGACTCGTCGTCTCAAAGGAGAACCTCTTGGAGATGTTTAGCGTGCGTGGTGTGCCGTGATCGATGGCTAACCGATTGAGGCTGGCACAGTACAACAAGTATAAGAAATACCTTATCGAGACCAAGATTCCCGATGGATCGTCTACCACCGTTTACCGTTGCGGGCCAATGGTTGATCTGTGTGTCGGGCCTCACATTCCTCATACCGGCAAGATCAAGGCGTTCATGGTCACCAAGGTTAGGGATCGTGTTTGCAGCCTGTTTTCCCTCGTGACCGTCTTTGCAGAACTCTGCATCCTACTTTTTAGGGGACGCGAAAAACGACTCGCTACAGCGAGTATACGGCATCTCCTTCCCAGACAAGAAACAGCTCTCGGATTACAAAGCATTTTTGGCGGAGGCCGCTAAACGCGATCACCGTAAAATAGGCAGGGTAAGATTCGATCGAGAGATTGGGTCATGATGCTAATGATCCATTACCCCATATTCAGGAACAAGAGCTGTTCTTTTTCAATGACCTCAGTCCGGGGAGCTGTTTCTTTTTACCGCATGGTACCCGGATCTACAACACGCTGCTCGAGTTGATGAGGGTGCGTACCTTTTTCCCCTCGAGATACCTTTGCACATTGTTGAGAGCGACTACAGTCAGAGTACGTTAAACGTGGCTACCAAGAAGGTGAGTCAGGTACTGTTCCTCAGACTTTGTCTGACATTGCCACGAGTGATCTCGCCCAACATGTACAACGCGAAGCTGTGGGAGACGTCAGGGCACTGGCAAAACTACAAGGATGATATGTTTACTCTCGACATCGAGAAGGAAAAGTGGGCCCTGAAGCCGATGAATTGTCCCGGCCACTGCCTCATTTTCGACTCTCGGGATCGGAGTTACAAGGAGCTGCCGATCCGAATGGCCGAGTTTGGGATTGTGCACAGGAATGAGGCTTCCGGGGCGTTGACCGGTCTAACCCGAGTCCGACGCTTTATGCAAGATGACACACACGTGTTTTGTATGCCATCACAGGTGAGGCGGTGTGCAAAGCGAAGCAGCTCCGTTGACTTGGGTTATAGATTACTTCTGAGATTGAGGCGCTGTTTGACTTTATGCAGCACGTGTATGGTCTGTTCGGGTTCGAGTTCCGAATGGAACTGTCTACGCGTCCCGAGAATTACCTAGGAACAATCGAGACCTGGGATGTCGCTGAAGCTGTTAGTTCCACTGCGCGTCTTCCGGTACAAGCATCCTGCTAACCCGGAGCTTGGCATAGCAACTGAAAGAGGCCCTCGACAAGCAATACGCCGGGCAGTGGGGCATCAATCCAGGCGATGGTGCCTTTTACGGTCCCAAGATTGACATTTACATCAAAGACGCCCTTCGGAGGTCATTCCAGTGCGCGACCATCCAACTCGACTTTCAACTTCCGGAACGGTTCAATCTCAAGTACCGCTCTGCCGAAGAAACGACTGCGAGACCGGTGATGATTCACCGCGCGATTTTGGGAAGCCTGGAGCGATTCATCGCCATCGTCACGGAACACTTTGGTGGGAAATGGTAAGTGGTGCCACGCCGTGTATACCAATGACGGACGATCGGGAACGTTACAGGCCGTTTTGGCTATCCCCGCGTCAAGTGCTCGTGATTCCTGTAGCTGTCCCCTATGTGAGTGAAGTTCGCACCGATCATGCCACGGAACTCAAGACGTGCTTGGCGCATGCTGTGTGTAGAAAGAGTACGCCCAGGAAATTGCGGACAAGTTGACCGCGTTGGGGTTGTTCGCCGACGTCGATAACGGAGCTGACACCCTTCCAAAGAAGATCCGGAACGGTGAAATTGCGCAGTATAATTTCCTTTTGGGTAAGCATACTCGACGTTGTACGGATCTATTCCGACCTTTTGTCTCCTTAGTCGTGGGTCAGGAGGAACTGGACAGTCGGTCCGTCAATGTCCGAAATAGGGATGATGTTGGTACGAAAGCACGAGCAGAGATTGTCCCGCTGGACGAGATCACTGCCAAACTGGTTTCGCTCAAACATTCGCGGCGTCTCGAAAATAAGCTCGTTTGAAGTTTTAGAGTAGTGTACTTTGATACAGTCGGATGAAGAATAACTTGTTCGCGACAGAACGGAGCGCCCAAAAAGGAACAATGAACAGAGGTCAAGGCACATTTTCTTATGCAGTGATACCGCCCATAAACTGGTTCCGCTGCGATCGCATTACATCAGAAATCCGAACGGACAAATTTTTAAGAGAGCGTACCAAGGCCTGGATTGCTTCGCGCTCAGAGGGAGGCAAATTGTTGATCTGATCCTGTGTCAAACTCAACACCTGTAGCAGCATTTGCTGTAGAAGAAAACACAGGTCGGGCTTAAAGTGCCGTAGCTTGCTATCAGAAGCGATCCACTTACGCGCTGGGCAGGGTCTATATTCAATTCAGGCACCGAACTTGGAGGTGCCTGCGCAGAGGGTACCGGTTGGGGTGGAGGGGGTGGCCGATAATAGGCATGCTGTGGCGCCATGTGCGGAGGTTGTTGGTACATGCTTGGGCCGGCCGGCGGAACAGACATTTGTGGTGGCAAGACCGGTGGTGTCGAGTGCAGCGGTGGAGCCTGATATGTTGGTATTTGAGGCGGGGGTGGCTGCGGAGGCCCCGAAGGTGCAGCGTTACCCACGGTAGCTTGCAACATGCGCTACAAAGCGTTTCAAAAAACAGCTCTTCTCAAATAGATCGGCATTTGTGCGCCGCAAGGTCGCACATACCTGAAGGACCGTCTGGTCCACAATCTTGTTCAATAGGAGTGCTTGGAAAAGCGCATAGGCATACTGCGGGTGTGCGATCAACAGCGCTCGTGCTTGCTCAGGGTGTGTAATCACAAATGCCTAAAGAAAAGAACAAAAAAGAAATCGATGCAAGGCGGGCGTGTCATCCATAAAAACGCTCGGACATGTCTCTGGAAAACCGTTGCACACCTTCATTTGTGCCAACACTTCCACTAACTGGGCTGGATTCATTGTGGCGAGTGTCTGACTAATGCAATCTAATGCAGTCGACCCAGGGGGCACGGGAACTCCGGTCGGCAAGGACGACAGAAAGGCGGATGGGTCTTGAGGCTTTTGATCTCTATGATGATCATAATGATCTCTGTCACGATCTCGATCGCGTTCTCGGTCTCTGTCTCTGTCTCGACGATCACGCCAATGTCCTCTTGGGTCACTACCATCTAGTAGTTCGCCTCGCACTGTAGTCTTGCCTTCGAGAAAAGGGTCCGAGTCCGCCAAATCAATTCGCAAGGGACGTCCGCCAACGTCGACGTTGTTGAGATTTCGCACAGCAGAAAGAGCAGTTTCATGATCTTGACATATTGAAGCGAGATGTTTCGATGGTGGTACAACGGGTCGTAACAAAAATGTCGGGACGGGTCAGACAACTGTCAAAAATTCTGAGACAGAAAATGGATTGGATGTACCAGCAAATTCACAAAAACCGTAACCTCTAGGTTTTCCGGTTTCCCTGTCGAAAACGAGCCTGGAGCAGAATGAGAGCAAAAAAAAACCCTGTCTTGCAAACCGCACCTAAAGCCAACGACTTGACCGACAGACTTGAAGACATCGATCAGTTGCTCCTGTGGGACACTCAGGACATGAGCGGGGCAGAGCGGTGAAAAGTACATTCCTCGCCCATGTTGTAGGGGACATTCCCGACTGTGCCGCAAACATGAGTATAAACAAGTCATTAGAATGTACACACGTACCAAAGACCACCTTACTCATGGCTAGTGGCAGTAGTTGTAAGCGATGAAAGAAAAAGGTTGGATTGGATACGCGGATACCTATGTGGCACTGTCGTGACCTGTGTCACACCGTCATGCCAATTGCTTCGCAGCGTGACCACCCCACTTGGCTCCACTCGACTTCACACTCCACACATTTCGAGTAGATTCTAGTCTCGGGGTCGCTGGCTGAAGGCCATCTCAATGCCGAGAGTACTCGGTCAGTCTGCAGTTGCCGACACTCGAGCACCGCAATGATTGTCGGCTGACTGGCTGTGATGACTCGACCTTGTTCCAAGTCTGACACAGTGCACAGCCTCAACGCTCATGCCGGGCTATGATTGCTAAGCGCCGGCCGCTCCGAGGCACCGAGAAGCGTGGATCCGGGTCTCAGTATATAAGCTCCAACTTGCGATGAGTCGATCGCACTCCTCATCCGATACGCAAGGTCACTGAAAGCTTTCTATGACCGTCCTCTCCACTGCATTAATCACTCGCAAACTGTCTTCTCAACCCTCTCAAGAAGATCGCTACCGAGCCTTGGACCGGGCATTGGCTCGCAGATATGTCGCACACATTCTGCGGGAGCAGCACGTCGCTCTCGAAAGGAGGGTACGGCAAGGTAATCTCGTCTACAAGCCTAGGTACGCCGGCTCACTACGATCCATTTGCCCAGCCCGCTAACGCGATTTTACAGGCTCGAGTTGTGCGACGACCCTTCTTCGTCACGCATCACCGCTACACTCGAACTTCCCGGTATCAAGTCAGATGAAGTCAGAGTGCATCTGGACAAGAACGATGTACTCCTCGTTTCCGGCGAACGACGTTCGAAGGCACCGTCGGACCAGGGAAGCAATGTTCAGTACCTCGCCAAGGAAATCAAATATGGCAAATTCGAGCGTGTGCTCCGCGTTCCAAAGGGTACAATGGTAAGTTGCCTCTTCTTCTCGTTCGACCTTGCATCCAGGATATAACATGCATTTCCCTAGATGAGTACTATATCCGCATCTATGAATGATGGCCTTCTGGTCGTGTCATGGCCAAGGGATCCATCGGGAAGTACAGCTTCCAATGGTGACTCCAGTGTATCACGTTCTTGATTTCGTTCTTCTCGGACAATTTTTATGCTGTATTCTAGTGTATGTGCTTTTACGTAGCTTAATTCCTACGATAGACTTGGCATTCTTGGACCTGCTCAATGTTGTAGTTCAATCTGATTATTAATTGTACCCCCACTCAGATCTACGGCTTTCGCTAGATTTTAAAATCAAAGCCCGATGTGTAAACCCCTAATCCTCCGTGTGCTCAACTTTACTGATGGCAAAGGCACACCTGTTCCCCTCCGCGACAGGCTGATCCTCCATATAGCTCCCGCTGACCGTTGTCAAGTTCTGCTTATTTTGCATGAGTACCATGCGAACTTTATTGTCTGGTGTATACTGTTCCCATGTCGGTGACATGTCCGATTTGTAGGTATTCGGGTTTCCAGTCCGTACGAACGAGAGCCAGTACGCGATTAATTCCGATGCGAATTCACGTTCGCCCGGTGTCTGCGGAGAAAACGTGCCGGTGCCATTGAACCTAGGAACGCCGGCGGCGGTGAGTCATTGCGGGGGGCGGTATGCGTGCCGCCCAGCGGGCCGTGGCGCGGTAACCGGAACCCACCCTGTGTTTATCCCATTGAACATCATCCAATTCTCCGCAGCATGTGCTACCGCATCGCTACCACTGGTCGGATTAGGGGTGTTGTACCGGTACGTCCACGCATGTGAAAATTGAGAGGCGGGGCCGCCGATTGCCGCACGCTGGCACGATCCCAGAGAACGAGTCAAGTCCGTGGATCGAGTCGGAAAATTTTGTGGGTGCTTACGCCACAAATCACATCAGGTTCTCCCGTAGCTACTTGGAACTGTTGATCGGGTGAGTCAAAATCACTCAGGGGGTACAGTGCCAGAAACTCCCAGATGTCCTTTTCAGTCAGCGCAGGGAAATAGGTTTTCAGTGCCAAAGAAATGTTGCCTCCTCCAGAAAGGGTTTCATTAGAGGCCGCGCTGTGCATTGTGATGACTCGGTACGAAAAACACAGGAGCCACTTATGCTTACCCCACAATGAGTGGAACGTGAGCAAACTGACCCAGTTGGAATTTCAACGTAGGGTATCCAGAGAACAGAACCCCATCCAATACTGGGTGGAAGGAATTGTACGGCCCACTACATATCGGTAAGTCGCCATTCAATGACAGTCTCCAACCTACTTACGTGTTCCCTTCCGTGGCGGCATCCTGTGCTCTTGCCAGTGCACTAACGCTTGCGCGTCGCAGACACGTCATCTTTTCGATAAACGACCCAAAGCTACATCCAGCACGAGACGAATAAAATTCGAAGAGCAGCTATTCGGCGTTCAGCGTTCAGTGGCACTAAAATAACTACGTGAACGCTCCATTGAACGAACCTGCTGTTGCTCAGGATTGGGCAGTGGGGTCCTGTAGACGCTTTGCGCGATAGCGCCGTGAAACAATCGTTTTTCCTGGTTTACGATCATGTGTAGTTCAACCGAGGAGCCACCGGCGCTGTGGCCATTGATCGTGACACGGTTTGAGTCGCCACCAAAGGCGCTGATGTGTTGGCTAACCCATTTAAGTGCTTGTAGTTGGTCGTGAAACCCAGCATTGAAGTCACCGTACGTTGAGTCTGTGAACGCTGGTGTTGCAAGAAAGCCAAACGAATCGAGCCGGTAATACACGGAGACGATGACGATGTTGGGGCTCTGATGGACCCAACCATCGAACGGCGTGTTCTCTGGGTTGCCGTAGACATAACCTGAAAAATGGCCGAATTTAATGGTTTTATTTCAGAGATCCGGTGACCAAATCACCTCCTCCATGTATATAGAAGAGCACGGGCACTTTGTGGCGTGATGGAGTCAACTTCAAGACGGCGTGCCGTACTAACATCTCGCTTACAGTTATCTCCTTCTTTGGCACCAAAAGGTGTGTAGATGTTGACCTTGAGGCAGTCCTCTGACCCAGCACCACCAGCCTCTCCGGCTAAAGAGCAAGAAACCATCCTGAGCTAGCTTTATGAGTCACCATCACCACTCCACGTGCTTACCTCCTGTGCTGCCCTGTATACAGAACTCGGGGTAATAGGTAGCGTTGACCACCTGTCCACAAGCCTCTTCGCTTACACGGGTAGTGTTCAGCGGCACGGTCGCCCTGAAGCGCAGATCGCCAACTGGAGGTTCTGCATATGGAATACCCAAATATGCGACCGTGTTAGGGTATGTCTGGTTTCCCAGGTACGTAGCGTATCCCACGTTCACTGTGGGACCCAAGCCTAACACGTCGCTGGTGATTAACACGGATGCCCGAGCATCCGGAAAGAAGAAACTCGAGAGCAGTATGACCGCAGGGCAAAGCATGATGTTGGCCACTCTAAAGCACTGCTCACAAATTTATAGGACGGTTTGCTTCGAAAATGGAAGCGGGCGACGCCGACAGAGATGCGGAACGGCGACGAATATCGTGACTCGAACGCACATGCGTGCGTTAGTCGGCCAAAAGCGTGCCCGTCAGATAACGCAGAGATTGCAATCACACAACTCGAGAAACGACAACGATGTTGAAAAATCCAAATTGGACTGAGATACAGGATATACTGAAGTTGCGGATGGCGCGCAGCAACCCCGCGCGTTGTAACTACAGCCGCAAACCACGGACGTTTCAAGCTTTCGGCGTCAAACCGGGAACAATTCGTGGGAGAACTTCTGCTTTCCGCTACACAACATCGTCCGCAGAAGCCAGAAGTAACTATGCGACAAGTGATTGTCTTCAAATATATCAGCCATATTATCCTATTCTTGGGCCTAGAAATGAGTTCAGGGTAATAACAGACGTCAACGCAGCATGTAGGTTCCAATGCGGTTGTAGATAAACGACGACCGTTGATTTTCCGGAGGAACTTCATACCGAGCCCCTCCATTCCAAGGCTCGACCATGCTGGAACTTTCACAATAAGGATCCCGCCGATCGAGGGCGGCGCCTTGGATAGAACTCGTGTACAACTCCTGATCGGATCCAACGGTATTTGGGAGTGACAAGTGTGCACCAGGCAGGGTGCGGGCTTGCATAAACTCGGGAGTGGGTGCGACAGGAGGCTCAGAACAAGGCACTCCAGGGGGTGGATAATGAATGAGGCGTATCAACGAGTCGGCTGGGGATCGGCGACTATCACGAGCTCCTTCCCGACGGTTAATGTCTCTCTCCCCGGACTCGCATTCAAGTTGAACTCGGGTGGCTTCCCGATGCAAGCGCAATAGGATAGGCTAGTGAAATCAGTTAAACAAAATCTCCAAAAAGCGTAGTACATACCAGAGCCTTTCGTGCTCGGACGCTCATTGGCGCTGCTTCTCGGAAGAGTGTGCATGCAAGGTCGAGTTGATCAAACGGTTCCGGTTCGAGTTGTATCGACAACCGCTTTACAGCTACGGCACCAATAGTAACCTGATCACAAACAGAACTCAGCAAACGGTTAGACAGAGGTAGTATCACACGAACCGCGGCCGAGAATGCGAACGACCAAATGCGCCAAATGCGAGCGCACAAGGCTGATTGCTGCGCAAATAGCTTTCGAAGCGCATCGATTATCCAGATTGCACTCTCATAGGCGGTCAAAAAGGATTGGCGATAAGGACTCATCAATGGATTCCATGGGCAATCCAGTAATGCTTGTGCAAAAAAACTTCGATGCAAGAAGAGCAATGCTGTCGTGAGGTTGTCAATTTTATTCCAGAGGGAGAAGGAGACAAACCAGCCCACCAAACTCTCGCACTTGACTTCTCATATTGGCCTGAACTTGCCCCGATATTTGTTCATTACTTGATACCGGGGGGTCCGAAAACTGACGAATCTTGTGGTCTAATGCGAGAACGGCATCATAACTAGGAGGGTGTATAGCCTGTGTGACCTCCACAATGGGGACCAGGCATTGAATGGCAAAGCCAAAGCACCAGGTTCCACCTAGGAGAAAAGTCGATACCAGAATGTTTGTCCACGAGAGAATGTACTCACAACCGGCCGGTACTTCACCCGATCCATACATATCCTCTTCTTCTTTTGTGGGTATGCGACAGTCGATTAAGGACGGCATGATTACAGGTGGCTGGCCAGCAATCAAGCTCTGGGGGTATCATTCAATGCAATTGTTACCACGGCAGCGCACGCTACTTACTTGCCACAACGTTTTATGTAGAAGATCCCTACAATGTGTTGTCGGAAAGAGAAGCCAGATTGTTCCGAATGTCTACACACCAAAAGCACATCCGTCGTTCATATGCCTCCTTACCCGAGATTCCCCACGCCGATGGATCCTTATCTACATTGCAAACTCAGTCCTCAATATATTCGATGAATGTCGAGGTGTGACGCACGAAAACCAATCTAGTGCTCCTTTTAGATATTAATAAGTAGAAGTGAGGGCGTCGTACCTGTAGTGCAACCTGGGCAGCCATATTCAACAAGGAAAACGAGTCATCCAATTTGCTGTCAATCCCACACATGCCACTGTATACGCTCATAAGGTGTAGCGTCTTGATTGTTATGACGGAGCGCTGTGCAAGGACCGGCTGCAAGGACAGAGCAGCTCGGGAGAGTATATGGTAGTGTTGACTTTCTATATTGTACGGCGGAAGCGAGGGATCTACGAGCGCACCAATTGCAAGGATAACGAAAAGAAGAGCGATATCGTGAGGCCCAAAGGATCTCGGTTCCGTTGGGGTCCATATGGTGGCATATTTGTAGACCGTAGGGATTAATTCGCCTAGTATGTGCTGCCGCGACACCATGCCAAACATCCAAGACATAGATTGCAGAAAAGTTTCGCACAAAACCATTGCACGAGATAATGGCGGAAGACAGAATCCTATCAAATGCTGCGCGGCCTCCACTGAAATTCCAGGGGGTTTAAAAGGAAACGCTTGATAAAACGCTCTAATTTCTGAAGGGAGGTAGAAAGGATCGATTTCCTCGATATAGTTTGCTAAAGAAGGGGATTCCGCTACGAACACTTTTGCTTGCTGCGAACGCATATTGTCGATACGCCAGACGAATCAGCAATCGTGACTCACGAGTAAAACACACTAAACAACATCGGGACACCAGATAAAAAGCTCCGTTCAACAAATTGTAGCTCCATACCTCAGAGTTCCCAGAAGTTCCGAGGGGCTGTGCGTCAGATGGTGAATAATCATCGATGTACAGCGTACGAAGGACTTCGGAGAGTCCATACTTGCTGAACTCGTCGCAAATGATCGAATCCTGATTGGCTTTGGGCCTCCAGTCACTGTCTCCGTTTGACCCCTTGTAATGCGACGTGGAACCTTGAATAATGGCTAATGCATCCTCGAGCGAATGCATACGTGCCTCCATTTTTGCGATCTTCCCTCGAAGAAATTCCTCAGCGATGCCTACGAAGCTACTAGAAGGTAAGCAGCGAACGATAATATCATTCTGCAACTTGAAAACACACCGACTCGCACCGCCTGGCGGCATCGTACCTAGAACAGGGTAAGTCGACGCTACCCCCCACCTAGGCATGGCGTACCATCTGGACACAGTACAGCACAACCTCGTTTTATGCACGTTGCGCAGGGTACTACACAACAAAATCAGCAACTCTGTACCATACCAACACACGCAATGGCTTGACTTGGACGGTACCTTGTCTGTCACATCGGATTTTCAATCTAATACAGGAACAAGATGAGATTTCACTAACATGAACATGCTAGAATGTAGTGGAGCGTACCTGCGACATTCCGCACAAGCGAGTTCACTCTTCAAGCGCTTTGGCTGACTGCAGGAGTTCATCGCCAGGTTGTAATAAAAAGTTTGCGAACCTATCACTAATTCGTTTAAAACATGCATCCGCAGTAAAAATTCTCCTTATGGGCCATACGTGACGCACCTAATCAGTACTAGAGCCACCGGCGGCATCACGGAACGACTTACACATGCCCATGCACTTTGAACGGATGAAATTTTTGTCAGGATATGGTATCTTCCGACTCCTCACCATTGAGTAAGATGGAAGGTGGGCAAAAAGTGACGACAGGAAAATTTTTCAAATGTCGTGATTGGTTTTGATCCGATTGGGAATTGGATGAAGTCGGACAACACATTATCACCAGCACTTCATGTGGTTAGACTGAAGAGTGAAACTATCAGATAATCGCAGCTGAACTCCACATTCCGAGCATCATTCCGGTATGCTGGGGGCAGCCTCTAAGGTGATTGAATTGAACGTGTACTAACCAGTCACTAGCGCAAGGTAAAATATCTAAGGACTTGAGTTTTTACGCCGCATCCGGTTCCCGAGTCGTCCTGTGACGAGTTGTCAATCGTTTTTCGCGCGCCCATCGTTGCTGCATTTGAAGGGGATAGGGGTATTATCTATGGGGTAGTTCGTAGGCCAGATCGTATACACGTACATTGTCATCATTCGCTGTAAGCACAGCCCTGATAACGTCCGTAGTAAGGTTTGTGCCAGCACTTGAAACACAGAATCACATGCGGTTGGTGTTTTGCAAGCCCATTCTAGGCTTCGGCACCCATCTAACTATGCCGAATCCGTTTTTATTAGTATTAAAATCGAACGGTTCAGCGTTTCTAGACACTGGTTTCAGTTTCTGGCATCTTGGACATGACCCTGAGGCAGCCTGTCTAATTTCCCCAAGCGCTGTTAGAGCCGAAGGATGAAATAAGAACCCCATTGAATGCGTTTCCCTTCCTCCACCTTCTGCCCACCACCATCTTTTCTCGGGCTGCCGGCCCGTGCATTTAATATTCTGAAGGATGAAAGGTATCACTTTCGATCAGGCAGAGCTCTTGTCAGCATTGCTAGAAGGGATCTTGTATGTAGGAAAACACGACAATGAGTGTAAGAGATATGCATCGCTCACTCGGGGAATTTGAAGGTTTCTCCTTGTTAGTGAATTACAACATGCTTATGGTGGGAAGCTTGTTGCTGTTGTGCAGTACGGCGGTGTGCATTTCATTCATGTTTACTGAGGTGTGCCTTGAATGATGGCTAATCTGGGGCATAGTATAGCACGTCGTGATTGAAATCACAAGAATCATGGAAGGTTTGATTCTGTGTCGAGACTCCTACTCTGGAGGACCCGCCTATTCCCAATGGACGTTCGTGTCCAAAAATTATTTGTATACCGTGCATACACTGATAGGGGATTGCGTAATTGTAAGCCTTATTTTGTCACATCATCATCCTTCACTGAGCGTGCTGACAGCTTTACCGCTGTTATGTGGTGTGGCGATCAAAGCTGGTCATGGCTCTGTCTGCCTTGCTTTGGTCCGCTGCTTTTGGTACGCACCCTATGTCTTTGGGGTAAACGAAATTCACGCCAAACTTTGAAGTGACCGGATTTGCAAGTCCCTACGTTGCGTCACAGACACTTCAACACAATGTCTTTGTCGGAACCATCGGGCGATGGATATGCTCGTTTTTTGTGACGAGCTTTGCGAGCAACTTATTGGCGACCTGTGCGTGCCATTTTGATAGAAGCTAAGGATATCCTCCAACTCAATTCCACTGTATCAGCTCTACTGGGTTACAGGATCTGGTACATCGATTACAAGATCGCTGAGTTCCGTGGTCATTCATTTGAGCACCCAACACTACGCAAAACGTTGCGCATCATTATTGATGGTGGCCTGATTTACTTGTTCACCCTTCTCGTTGCGTTGGTCACCTTCCATATGCCAGTCCAAGGCTCAATTTGTGATTGTAGATGTGGTCAGCTATCATCCCTCGTCCTGTTATGAGAAGTATCCGATTGATTCACGCTTTTGATCCGTAGACTGTGCCTATCACCTCGATCATGTTCTGCATGATCATTGTTCGTGTCAAGTTGGCTAAGTGGGCACCTGAGTCACTCGATGCAGTTCGCTTACCCCGATTCGCATCCATCGAAAATAATCTCTGTGGAGATCCAAGTTCGAGTTTGCACTACGACGTAAACCGACGACGGGACCGATGATATGCATGGTTCATCGGCGGATCCGGTGGCTGCTCCCAGTGATGAGAACTACACCTCTGAACGAAGTCAAGCTACAGAGGCAGTGAAGGTTGCTACTGAAGAGCATCTGGTCCCATGCTCGGACTAGCGCTGAGGAAGACGTGTCTCAACTATCCCGTATAATATGGCTCTCGTCATATGGTTCCTAGATATTACAATTGACTGCAGTAGGTATAGTATATTGGTAGTGGATCGTCATCACGGATAGCATAATCGTGTAGCACTAACAGAACAATAGATATACCCAAGTTATCACTCTGCTACGTTGGTAGGCATTGAAACGTCTGTGATAGTAGACATGCCGTGCGACGGCTCAGGTTGAGAGTCAACAGGTTCTGCGGGAGCGCCATTCTTTGCTTGTTCCTTGTTCAACCGTTCATCAAAGTCATCCTTGTTGAATGACGAGTCGAAACAGCTGCCGCAGCACCCCCGTGGGCCACCACAGCATCGCACATCCGCACCGAATGGATCTACGTGGGTGCAAAGATAGTACATTCAGTTCGCTGTTGGATCCGGAAGTTGAACTCACGAAGGATACACCAGCTCTCAAGAGCCGAATAGATGCAAAGACCTGCCAACAAGCGATTAATAGCATATCGACGACCGGATGAACAATCAGCCTCACAGCAGCCTGCGCCAGCGTCGACTTCCGCCATTGTCAGTGTGGATGGGAAGAACGAGAGTACGTGTTACGCCGCGCTCGAATCCAAAAACGGATGGTCCTCCTCTCCAACGTGATGCCCGCCCTCGAACCCAAGTGGACCTTGGCACACAAGTTCTGCACCGATTTCAACGCTACAGCTTCTGGTTTGATCCGGCTCAAATTCCATTCTATGCTTGCAGTCTAACGCATGAGTCTGCAGAGCTAGTGTCCCGGTTAGATGCGCTGAAGAGCACCCCCGATTTTCCAGCTGCAGTACAGGTTGCGGCATCGGACTTATCGCGTTTAGCCAAAAGCCTCAGTGATGCTACCGGGAGCCTTCCAAGTTATGACCAGAGGCAGTGCGAACTCGTAAGTTGTGTGCTGTCTCGCTAGAAAGGATTCCAGTCATCCGGTAGTCAGCAACTCAAGTCGCTGGAGAGGTGCATTGAAGAGCTCCGTGCTACTTCAGTTACAGCACCAAAGTTTTCTTTCAAGCGAAAACCCACGCAACCGAAGCCGTCGGCTGACCATGCGTTGGCTCCAGAGTCTCCTCTCACCGAGACGCAGTCAACCCTAACGAAGCCCTCAGAAGCTTTGGCTGGGTTATCTCATCGCTACCTGACCGTTCTCGACGTCCACTCTCCCAACTCCTCTGGAGGAGTCTCGATATCTGATCTTGACAGCTGTATCGTGAATTTACTCCCCCACGACAAGGATCAAAGGGAGGTTACTGCACTCCATGTACAAGGAGTCTCTGGATGCGTCATCTTGCTACCACAGATCAGTGGCAGTATCATCCTTCATGATCTGTCGAATTGTGTAGTTGCAATCGGATGTCATCAGGTAATATGGACCGTGGTTCTCGTTTTCCATCGCTTTTGATCGACTGTTACAGTTCCGCATGCACGACTCGACGGCGGTTGACGTCTATTTGCAAAGTGCATCAGATCCGATCATTGAGCATTGCTCAGGTGTACGATTTGCGGCCTATCCAAGCGGTCTTGTGCACGGAGAATCCCTCCAGGTGGGTCGTTCGTCGCGTATTCAAATTCGAGTGATATACCTACGGACGACAGGGTAGCAAGCAACTTTCTGTAAAAGATTTTTCCCATATTTTACCAACGCCGTCACCCAACTGGAGCTTCCTGCTCGAGGAGAGATGGGAAACGACGTGGCCTGTCCTTGCCCTCAAGGATCAGGCATTACGAGAGGAGCTTGGAAGGATATTGCCAGGACACTCCCAGCTAGCGGTGAATGGACAGCGATCATGAGCTACGCCGTGCCTCGCAATGTGGAATAGTGCACATGTTGAAGTGGTATGCATTGAGTTCTGCGCGTCAGGTGATCTGGCCATATGGCTTGTTTCTGATTGATGAAGTGACCCATCGAATCTATCAACAAGGCGTAGTGACATAGATACATGTGTAGCGTTGTATAATACAGCTTTCGAGGGAGATGATGGTGGGTCAGCGGCCATATCTACAAGGAAGACGCTCAGCACTGAAGACAGGTTTGGAGAGTGGAGCGCACTTCTGTAACTCCCATTCTCGGTTGTCCAATGGGCAAACATTCCTTGTCTTTAGCCACCGCGAGATACAGTGAAAGTGGAAAGCGTGCTAAAGAAGGGTTAGCCGGCGAAGGTGACTAGCGGAGGGGGCGCACGTTGCAGATGCCCCAGGCAGCGTTGCATTCGTCTGTGGATGCTGACACTTGATTGGCCTGACAATCAATGCCTGGGATGATGGGAGATTAGATATACCGAGTAGTGAGAAAGAACACACAAAGGTCCATGATGTGGTTGCGGCAGATGGCACAATTATCGACGACAATGTCTGTGCGAGTGTAAGGGATGCAAAGTAGAACTGGGGCCAATGTACGCACCCCAGGCCCACAGCGCCACGGCGTTCCACTGGAGAGGGTGAGGAAGGACATGATAAGGCATGACTGTGCATGTACCTTTTTGACTTCGAATCGTTTCTTGTCCTTTATGTCGTCCTTTGCGTTCTTTCCTGATCCCGTTGCGGGGGGGTCAACGTCCATGTCGTCTGCCATGGCCGTCTGAGCGAGGAAGGTGGATTACTTAAGCTCAAGTGACGGTCACGTGCGTCGACGCGACCGCGAACGAGTCGACCCTAAACACGGCTTGGTTGAGTTTTGTCGGCATCTGCGTGTATACCCTTGCCAATGTACTGACCATGTCTGGCTACAGCTCCAGTACTGACTCAAGGTCTCCTGCCTTCGGGACCGCAACGTTCTCCTCATTTACCAACTCACAAACAGTTTTCTCTCCATCAAGATACTCTTACTCGAGCTCTGGTATGTCTTCTTTCCCCCTCTCGTTCTGCGCGATAATCGGTCCCAGATACCCCGCTTGCTTCTTCAGACAGCGATGGCGCCACCTCAGATCGGCACATGCGCCGTGTCAATGTTTCGCCAACCAGGTCCGGTATTTCGTACGATTCCTATTCGGAAGAAAATTCCGTGGAAGAAAGAGAGGTTGAAGCAACGTTGAACGACCTTGACAACGAACTCGACAGCACCGAGGACATGCTCACAGAGTGGTCGCGTGGCTCTGGTCTGTCTTACACGGGAACATCCCCATCGTATTCAACCGGTCTCGACACGTATTCCATCTACAATCGCGAGGGAAATCGTCTGAGCACTATCTCAGAACGCACCGAGAATGTACCCTCACGGCCCATATCCTACCTTCGTGATGCCATCCGTCCCGCAAATTCGGCTCCTGAAGGACCTCGGCTTTCTGCTCACTGTACCAATACCGCCTCTCCAATTCATTTCCACAGTCGACCTGTGACAGATTTAACTTCTGAACGCCCGGTTGGAAGAAGAACAGGTGATCTCATTGCTTTTTTCGAAGATCGTGCTTCACCCTCGGATGCTTCATTTGCTGGTCATGCGCGCACATCATCAATGCCAGGAAATCGTGTCCACAGCCCATTCTTCCCCCACAGCCAGTCAATGCCGTACTTGAGCAGCACGACTGGTAATGGGTATACCACAACTAGCTACGGGTCCCGCCCCTCATCCCCGGCGAAGAGTAAGGCTGGCTCAACCATTTCCTCCGCGTCGGATGCATTGTCATCTTCGTCTCTTTTGGCACCGCCCACCAGAGGGCTGACCACGACGACTGGCAGGAGCGGCACGAACCTCAGCCCGAGCGACTTCACAAGCACGTTTTCCAACACATTCGCGGAAGCAAGGAGCGCCACGAGTTCATCCGCTATCTCGCCTACGGTATCATCCTTACGCCGACCTCAAACCTCTCCGCGTTCTCCTCTCGCTTCAGTTCGCAATATCGTCGCAGCATGGAAGGAACGTACGCCGGCGGTGGCAAAAACACCACAAACCTCCACCGACTCCTCCATTTCCCCGGTTATTAGGCCCGATGGTCTTTTTGGTCTTCGTAGGCGCGCCTCACGGTCCGACAGAGCCCAGCAACCCTCCTCAGAGAGTGCAGGTAACCCGACGACCCCCAAAAGTGTCATCAGCAATATCATTCCTCCTCCGTTTGAGATGACAGAATTAGGTGCTTATGGGCGAGAAAGTCGAGAGGTCTGTGTTAGCACGTCCAATTTGCTCGTTCGCGCTGACATAACGCCTAGCCACTCCGCAAAGGAGAGCTATGGTACTTAAACGTGCATTCTGGACCTCCGTACCGTTGGCAACGTTGTGAGGCATTGTTGT
>JBBPUC010000066.1:0-65858 GCA_038094375.1 Tubosaeta aff. heterosetosa
TAGTTAGCCACTTTACTCATGTAACTTAGTTTGGGCATTGCTGCCCCTATTTAGGTAAATTGAGTTGTGTCTTGCTCTCCTTGCAGCACTCTGAGTTTGGGCATTGCTGCCCCTATTTAGGTGATCTTGACAGTAACGCTAGGGTTATTGAAGTGATGCGGTTGATGTGATCTTTGCGGATGTCGTACAAGACCAAGCGCATATTGTCATACACAATGCGCAATATTTCCTCGAGGATAGTGGTCATGTCGTCATCTCAATAAAAGTAGGTTGCGTCGATTCAACGATCGCATCGTCTGCCGTTTTTTTCGCAAGCTAACAGGCTCAAGTCAATTGCACAAATCAAACTGGAACTGTACAAGCGCCACCATGTGATGGTGACCGGTGAGTAGCCCATGTTGTATTGACCAACTAACATATTGATTCCACACATGGCTCAGCACCTTCGCCGCCATTGGGGTCAGACATGGGCCCTTTTGTATGTTTGTTGTGTTTTAAGTAAAATGACTCCTGCAGAATATCGTGCTTGCACTTGGATCTTGTTTTCTTTGTGGTAAAAATCTCCCACATATATGCCAGAGCAGTGTGAATTCCGCTTTCAAAAATACTGTCCAGCCTGAGCGTACTGAGCAAAGAATCGCAGAAAAAATATTGTCTCGGAGTTGCACAAATAGCGAATCCGGTTAAGGATGTGGTCCTGCTGCTCTGAACTTTCGAATTCAGGAGGTTCCTACACGATTCCTTACTTAAATATGAAACATGCGCAGGCAGTGGACACGAAGACAACGGTCAGATTCATCTCCACACGTGACGTACACAAGCTAACGGTCACAAAACGGACAAACAATTATTTTCTGCAGGAACGGCTGCCAGATCCATATCCATTCCTGTTTTCATCCCGTAAGACCCGTATACGCCTTTTGAATCTGATCCTGGAAATAATAGCGTCAAAATTAGTTCTAGCCAGTCAAGATGACGGACCTTGGTGAGCGCTCGTGGAAATGCCTTGATATCTAAGACCTACAAGGCGATGAGACAATATGTTATACCATTGCTACGTGACTTACCTCGCCGTTCCACCACTGGGTTCCGGGCGGGTAGCCGACTTGTAGCTGCAAAGCTAGCGATGACTCATCGTCCAATAAGCGTCAAGCAACTTACCTTCTGAACCAGTTTACTTTCATCGTACGTCTTACGATCTACTTCGTCCCCATTAAGATATAGAATCCACTGTTTGGTCCCGGTGTCCTGAACGAATGTCCCCATAAATGTTTCTCCGCCTTTAGGTTTCTTGTCTGTGTATCCAAGCCTGAGGCTACTGTCCTTTTCGCCCACCCCAAATCCACTGTGGAAAGACAAGTAAAGGGCATTGCCTGGAGTACCTTCTAAGGCAAGAATGGTATAAGCATCAGACGTGCTAGGTTGTGCCGCTTCTTTTGCCCGAAACATGATGCTGTATGCCTTGTCGCCCTCCACACTGAGGGGCAGCGAAAGGCGGCCGCTGTATGTTTACTTAGCCCAAGGGAAGTCCAATGCTGCAAGATCATGAACATTACGTACAATGTACCCGCGGAAGGTATGTGCTCCAACGCATATGTCTCGGAAGGAATGGGAATCGAGGGAGGCGGTGAGAACACCCAGGACAAATCGCCGTCTTCATTAACTGTCGCAACGTAGAAAGAGGGAACCGTGAGCACCTCGAAGCTGCCATTGTTGGGAAGCCTGTCTTCGAGATTCTTCAGGCTCTCCGCATAGTACATATGAGCGGTGTTGGATATCCCCCAAAACTTGTCAGCATATTTCCGGATCATTGCGAGATACTTGAGGACGACAAGATCGTAGTTCTTCACACCAGAAATGGGGACCATGACAAAGAAGGGGGTCTCGTTTTGAGTTCTGATAGCCCTACAGACGTCCTCGAGGCTGCTCAAGAAGATTGAACGTTCGGCCTTGACTTCTGGCTGGGGATGATTTTCCAGAGAAAACCTCACAGTTCGAATGTCGGCGATCAGGTATTGGAATCGTGAGAGCTGCTCCTCCAACCCTACGAGGGTTGAAGGGTATTGCTTCGATACATCCGTATATTCATCTAGTTTTCCATGCCTGGAGTACAGCTCACCGACGTTGGCGAGAAGTTGTTCTATAAGCCTGGATCAGAGAGAGCGCCATGCTCTGCATATGGGAACACAATACCATGTTCCGGCGTCTCCCCAGATTTATAGCTCTGCAAAAATGTCGCAAGCCGATGGAGCAGCTTGTTATGTTCCACGATGTACGTAGTCATGACGAGACGAGTAGTCCGGGCTAGCTCAGGAACGAAGTCTTTCAGCCTTTTGGCATTATCTTGCAGAACCAAGAAACGACTACGAAGGTCGTCGAGATCTGAGAATGCAGCGAGAATGACATCCACGAGATCGCCATCGATCTTATGGATGATCCCTGCCTTGTACAGTTCGTGAGGGATGGGCTGAAGGGTGACAGAGATCGGTACGCCTCCACCATCTGTGATAAGAGAAGCAGCCTCGGGGAAGGTGTCCAGTACGTCCTTAGGAGTGATCGGGACCTTCTGTAGAGCGACGTCGCCATGGACCTACGATAAAGGGATCAGAAACTGTAACGTGTCCAAATGATGCGCTTACGACGAGATCAAACTTGTCATCCATGTCCTTGAACTCTCCCTTGACCTTGGCCTCTACGGAGCCGTCGAGACTAATAAGGCCCTTCAATTTATCGAACGACGCCTGTAGCTTGCCCTCTATCTTTTCCTCCTTGGACATCTCCGTCTGCCTAGCAACGAGGTTGACGATGTAATTGCCACCGTATACG
Source organism: Tubosaeta aff. heterosetosa (assembly GCA_038094375.1). Lineage (NCBI taxonomy): Eukaryota > Fungi > Basidiomycota > Agaricomycetes > Boletales > Boletaceae > Tubosaeta > Tubosaeta aff. heterosetosa. Next base: position 2,827 of record JBBPUC010000066.1, read on the forward strand.
ATCGATGACACGAAATGGGTGGCTCGGTCAGTAGTGATGTAGTCCTCTGTTACGACTGTAAGAACAGCACGGCCCAGTGGATTCTCGGCGAAGAGGATCCGCTTCTCTTTGAGCCGCATCTTCAAAGCCAATGCGTACGCGTATTCGTTGGTGTTGGACTTTTCGTCGTTGAGGTAGGATGCCGAGCCAGTTACCTTGATGAGGCCGCCGAGCACACTGAGGGAGAGTTCGGCGTTGACATCGAGCAAGGTAGCCTTTTGATGATGGGTGGTGGAGAGACTGACGGTGAGCTCCGTATGCCTAATGTCAGTTTCGACCTCTTTGACATTGGTCTCAGGGTAGAGCTGAACACCAAGGAACTTTCCTGAGCGCACATCGTAAAGTTCTCCAAGACGGACAGCACGGCCAAGGGTAGGGGTGTCGAGAATCACGGGTTGTGCTGGCTTAGATGTGGACATGATTACGCGCTTCGGGGAAGTGAATAGACTCAACTTTATATAAAAAGTTGGATTGGAGGGCACTCACGACTCGGGTAGACTCAAACCAGTAAGCATGGAACGCTTCCAGCGAGGCGGACCGGGTGTCACTCTGCTCCCAGCAATACTACCGAGGTTGATGAATCTCGGATGGCCTTCGACTGCTAGCATCTGACAGACGGTTCCGCGTCTTCCTTCTCGTCCCAAAGCGTTCGATTGACCTTTCCACTCGGAGAAATTTACAAGCTATGCAATTGTCGGAAAATCCTTGATTTGTACCTCAGCCTCGCAGATCTGGGCAAAGGGTGCGCATCATTTCTACTGGCTGTCAGTGACAATTCCATTAGCGAGTTCTGGAAGTCGAACCTGGCATTCTTAGCCTCATGTTGGAGCCATGGAGCTCCTCGTGGCTCGGCGAAAACGTTCCAGGGTTGGCAGCTGACCCATGTTGTTCTGGAAGTCGAACATGCCCCCGGAACGCCGCATTACTAGAAGGGCTTTCGCCAGGAGCCGATTATCGTGAGAGGAGGAATTGAGTGTGCAATCCACTGGTTCCCTGCCACGGATGTCAATGATCCTGCGATAACGATCCATGCTTAGCCATCCACGAACAGCAAATTCCAACAAGTAAATACTTTGGGATCTTCCGGGCACGACATCCCCTTGGGACCGCACGTAACCTTCCACTCTGACACTATGACTGAGGCAGCAGCCAACGCAGCCGGATGGTTTCGATTCACCCAGGTCAATCAATTTGTTCCCGGCGATCAGCTCCTCTATACCTCCTCTGCTCCTAACTACGCGAAACTTCCAAGCGGTGATCATGATGCCAGCCAGAATCTCACCAAGGAGGCTGTCAGCTTTCTTGGACAGCTGCATATCGACAGTGTCATAAGCTTCAACAAGTATTCTTATAAACCCGGCCAGGTTACTGCACTAACGGATGCCAAAATCGACTATAAGCACTTCCCCGTCCACGATGGCTCTGCCCCCACCTTGGAACAGCTGGACCAGGCTAAAGACTTTTTCTTCACGAGGAAGTCGACGCTAGTACACGCCGGATATGGCCTCGGCAGGACTTCGACCGGTGCCACTGCGCTTCAGATCGCTACTGTCTACGGGCAGACGTTAGAGCCTTATGCACGCACATGGTGTGGCACCGAAGGCAATCAGGTCGAAACAAGGGGGCAAATCTCCGCCCTCGCTGAGCTGAGGAACGTTTTATTGCAGTTCGTGTCAACCTCGTCTTGTTTTCGATTGAATGCGACGTTCCTTTGCAGAGGCAAGATCAAGGACGTTGCCGATATAGACCCCAAGAAGCACTATGTGATCATCAATGCTGGGACCGGCTACTATCTTACGATCTCTCAAGATAATTTGACGATCGTGGCACACTCTCCTGAGTCTGTCGAGAACGGTCCCCGGACTAGGCCACAGGTGGGCCGAGGTCATGATCTTCGAAATTGCTTACTTATAAACGCTCGATCGTAGTACCTGTGGAAAATCGGGAAAGAAAAGGACGAATTTACACTCTCGAACCGCGTTACCTATGAGAGTTTCGCAATCATAAAGGCAGACGGAGATGGCCATGTGAACAACGGTCAGAAAGAAGACGGAAACAATCTCTTCAAGATAGGACCCAAGGATACCGGTAGTGGTATCTATAGGTAGGATCGTCTTTCAGTTGATGATGGCTCTCGTTAACCGCGAGTTGTTGTGAAGCATTTTCTCAAAGGTATCTGGAGACCCCATTGTAGGCATCGAGAAACCCGACAACAACCTCAAAAGACTGTATTATACGGTTCGTAGCACATCTCCTTACCTGCGTGCAAGTGATTGGATGTGTCACTATAGAAGCAAACGGACGCTCTGCTCTTCGACAACGACAAGGCAGGCAAATATAGCCAGTGGATAATTTTGCCTGTCCTCCACGCCCCTGGAGTCGGTCGTTGAGGAGCTGGGTCTGATGGACTGATATTTTACACACTAATCCGGCATCTGCTGGCCTCGTATTCTTTTGCGTTGATGTAGCAAATAGTCCAATAGCTGACTCGATTGCCTTGGACCAACCAGGGGTAGTACGTTCAACGGAAGATATCTGAGCCGGCCATATAGTGTTTGTACACTTAAAGCTAAGGGGTCCTCTCTGTTCAATTGCTTGAAGTTTGATCATCGCCTCCCACCAATGAAATTAATTACTTGTATCCGTTGGACTAGGGGAGACTGGGACAGGCCCTGGAAGGCTAACAGGGAAACCCGGAAGGCGTGCGGGTGGAAGGACGCTCACTGCCTACGACAACCGACGCTACGACCTACTACACACGGACTCCCGACACCGCACTCACTCTCCGCCTAGCCCGATCCCCCTGCCACACCGTGTCGCCATGTCAAACTTCTTCTACCACCCGCTCTAGGATCCATTTTCTGCAAGCGTCATCCAGTAGGACGACAGGCACCTTCACTTGCCCAGGTCCAATGTTCATATTCTCTGCCCTCCAGTGACGAAACTCCGCAAACGTGCCCGACCTTAGAATGCGGACAGTAGGGATGCGTACTCGTCCTTCCTCTAGGGCCATTCTATATTTGGTATTAGCAGCCGCAAGACCTTCGGACAACTTCACAGCCGCAAGATGCGCGTTCGGGCCTACGGTTGAGCCTCGTTAGATAATATACGATCCAATAGCTTTGTTGAACAAACCAGGTACTCCCGTGAGCTCGACCAAGTACCCCACAGTGAACATGGCCTGGCGGTCGTCGAGCACAGTGGTAAATTCGGTTACCTGTGCAATATCCGGACTGACACTTTCAATGGCGGATATAATGTCAGTGTCGGATATCAATACAGGCGTTAAACGGATCGCTAGACTACTGCCATACATCATGAGCCCATCTTTCAACCTACGCGCACATAAAAAAGAGCTACTTAACATACCTTCTACCGGAAAGCACGAAAACGGGGAGTCCACTGGTGGCATCGAATCCCACGACATCGATGATATCGCCGAGACGGTAACGCCACAAGCCCTGCCTTGTAGTCAACACAATTTCATATTTCTTGCCCACCTCCAATTCCCACTTGAAGAATTGATGCTCAGCCCCGAATAAAAAATAGGTCGAAAACCCAACTGACCGCTTGGACGAGGTTTTCGTGGGATTCATCAATGGTCACATCCAAAAATTCGATGACATTGCTGCTTCGAAGAACGAACGTATGAGGATCATCTGGCTGATAGGAGAGGCCGAGGTCGGATTCCGATGATGCATATATATTTGGCTGGATGACGATGGTTGGTCCAACGATCGATTTTACCTAGGTATACCCTAATACTTGGCGCAATGATGGCAAAAAGAGCACGGTCTCTTGCCTTTGGGAGTACGCTAGCAAATGGACCACCGCATCCAAAGGTGATTGTTCTGAGTTTGGGCCAAACACGTGCGGCCCATCCTTTGCACGAGAATGGAGGCCCAATTGCAAAAAGTTCCGCTGCACGATCTGGATTGGCATAAAAGTGCAACTGGTCAAGTTCAGAGTCACTCTTATCGCTCATTGATTGGGTACGCGACTCACTTGCAGATGAGAATGCACTTTGCGAGCCCCTGGTAGATCGGGTATGGTACCACTCTTTATAGAGGACAGAAGTGTATCCCACTGCTCGTCCACGTATTGCATTAGGTCGTAAAATATTGTCGAGAATGTAAGGATAATACGATCGGTATCCCGACATGCAAGAGTGAAAAGTGCATGAATTGTCAAAAACGATTTATGATGAGTGATCATGGATGCTGCAAAAGGGGCGACAAAACCGGGTGCTGGTGGCTGTCAGTTGCGGGAAGCGTACAACAAGCGTATTTATCGCCCACCTAGTATAGACATTCGACTATCGTCGTCACCGACATCAGTCCATCCTAACATCGTGCGTATTACGCCAGACGACGCAGTGGAGACGGGAATCTTTTTCACTATTTGACCTGGTTCACGTTCCACGTATTTGAGCTCACGGTAACCACAAAAAAGCATTGCAGCCACTGGTCCTTCACCGGTGAGGGCAGAAGGGATGTATGAGTTGTACTTGGGAAATATCTTGGGTTCCCTTCCAGAAGTCGCGCTGGAGAGAGCCAGGAGATAAGGTACGCCAGGCGCGAAGAGATTATCGAGCTCAGCCTCTTTGCAGGGTGATTTATTGAACGCGGTCGTGAATGGTTTGTATGCGTCATAATCACTGAGAGGAACATAGCGCCGGAAATCATTCATGAGTGTGGTATCTGAGACGGACGTCACGGAGCCATGGGTTGAAACCGCATCGCGGAATCCGGCAAGGAGAGGTGTCTTGGACGCATATTGGGTGTTGAAGTTGGCACGAATAATTTTCAGTAGAATGGACTCAGTTTGCTTGATCACGATTTGTTGGAGCTCCGGAGTCGGACACTGGAGAAGCTGCTGCCGGGGATGACTCGGAAGCATATTGACACACGATGTATACGCCTGTCGGGTTTATCAGCCGTACTAGTAAAAAATCCGCACAAAAATATACTCTGGATGTGTCCAGCTAGATTGAATATCAATCAGATTGAGATATGATGAAAATGACTGATGCAGTCTGAAAAGGGCTGCTGTTCAACAAGAGTCAATTGGAACGAACGTTTGCACAACGTTCCAGTAAATGACGAGTCGATAGCGAGTAGCGATTGAAGTGCACCATCCTGCATGTAACATACACTAAACTTGAATGAGGCTAGAACTTCAAGACCAGTACTTATACGCGAACAATTTCCCCAGATCTACGTAGCAACAGACAGATAGTACATTCCATAGGCTTTGGATTCGTCCTAGCTCAGTGCACGTGCAAATGCCTTGGCCTCGACGGCTTGAGCGGTTGAGCTGCGAAGCAGTGAGAAATAATACAGCAAACTTTGCCCTGAGACGCGTGGTGACGGGTATAAGATGCGTGCTTGGCACACGAGTCAGTGGGGAAAGTACTATTATTGTCATGCGAAAACTCGCCTTTGGCACATCCTTGACTCGCCATAAGGTATCCACTGCTCTTGTAGTGTCCTGAACAAAGGTCCCCATAAACTCCTTTTCGAACAGTTGATCTCGCGGGTGACTGTATACAGGGATTTGCACCTCTGGAACGCGCAAGGAATAAGTCTGTTCAAGAACAGATCCATCACTAAACGCGGAGTTCCGACAAGACCGGGATCACATGCGTTATGGCAGTGACATGGCAACCCTTTTCTTCGAATGAGTTGATCGTGCTCGTGAGCGCGAGGAGGGTAGCGAACGGAGGCGTGTAGCCCAAGACATTAATATAGTGTCAGAACAACATCGACTCAGGGTGTTTCGATCTTGACGTGTACGAAAAAGCAGTGAGAACGCTTTTGAACCCGTCGTCCACCTCGCAGGGAGAGGCTCGAGGGGAATTTTCGTCGATGAAACCAGCCCAAGGTCAAATAAATTTTGGGACTCCACTCGGCCCGCCCCAGCGAACGTCTTCCAACTTTGGTCACTCTCAACCACTTCCTCGGGCGACTACGCAGTACCAAGAAACGTTACCTTTGCACTACATGTCCGAGGACATGTCAGCGCGCAGACGCATAGCAAGGGGGCCGGGCGCGGGAGAGTTTGTCGGTGCAGATGGCCAGGAGAAGGAGGGGTGGAACGACGACGAGGGCAAGGACGTGTACGCGAAACAGAGGCTCGCCACGGGTCGTGTCCATACAGGGCGGATTCAAAAACCGTATTTGCCGCCCCCAACGTCCATCGTACGTCCTCCGTCGCCTTGCGCAGCGCTGACTGACCGCCACAGAACGAATTCATCCAACAAAATTGGGAGCACGTCCCGCCAGTCGTATACACCCTTCTTTCTTGCTGGACACGCTTCCACAAGATCGGCCTCGCGAATCTGGTCATTTGGGACGAGGCGCACTTTGGCAAGTTTGGCTCGCACTACCTCAAGCGAGAATTTTACTTTGACGTGCACCCGCCGCTGGGTAAGATGCTCGTCGGCCTCGCGGGTCTCCTTACCGGTTATAACGGCCACTTCGAGTTCAAGAGCGGCGAGGTATATCCAGACACCGTACCCTACGTTGCCATGCGCGTGATCATGGCAATATACGGGATCGCACTTGTTCCGCTTGGGTGGTACACCGCCGTCGAACTGGGCATGAGTCCGTGGGCTTGCCATTTGGTCGCCCTCATGGTTCTCTGCGGTACGTTTGCGTGCTCTTGGGCTGCTTCCACCTGACATCGTATCATTTTATCGACAGATGTTGCTTGGCTCTGCATCTCACGTTTTATTCTTCTCGACTCAATGCTGTTGTTCTTCACATTCACTACGGTCTTCTTCCTTACCAAGTTTCATAACCAACAATTCCAGTCCGTGTCCTCGTATGTTCCCATTGCTGTAGGAGCTCACGCATGCCTCCACAGCTCGTTCTCATTTGACTGGTGGATGTGGCTCGCTTTGACCGGTATCTCCATTGGTTGCGTAACCAGGTGAGCTGGCTCTCGTCGCGTTTATTATAACCCATTGACCATTTCCGATCGCAGTGTCAAGTGGGTTGGCTTTTTTGTCACAGCTGTCGTGGGTTTGTATACCATCGAAGACCTATGGGGCAAGTTTGGCGATTTACGCATGTCGACGGTAAGGTACCATGCCGAGTATAGACCACATTTGACACCCTTTCCACAGCGCGATCAGCTGCGCCACTGGGGAGCGCGCGTTGCGTGCTTAATTGTTCTACCCTTTCTTGTCTACGTAACCTGCTTCAAGATTCACTTTCTTATCCTGAACCATTCGGGCCCTGGTGATGCACAGATGAGCTCACTCTTCCAGGTGCATCTCGTTGGCAATGACTTTCATAAAAACCCGCTTGGTTTGTTCATACATTTTGATAGCATGCATAAACTAACGAGGCACTATGGATACTAGAGGTTGCGTACGGTTCCACGGTTACGATCAAGAACATGGGATGGGGTGGCGGTCTGCTTCATTCGCACGTTCAAACGTACCCAGGTGGTTCTGGACAACAGCAGGTGACGTGTTATCACTACAAGGATGACAACAACCACTGGACAATACTTCCGGCTTGGGACCGACCCCAATACGATCCAAATGTACCCATCAAGTACCTTGCGCATGGCGACGTCGTGCGACTGCAGCACGGACCGACAACGCGGAATCTTCACTCACACCCGGTCCCAGCCCCGCTCACCAAGACGAATCATGAGGTCTCTTGTTATGGCAATGCGACTGTTGGCGACAGTCATGATTACTGGGTACTCGAAATCGTGGACGATCTCAATCTAGGCAGCCGCGCACACGTCAGTCGCGTGCATTCGCTTACGACCCGTTTTCGGTTTAGGCACCAGACGCTTGGATGTTACTTGTCTGCAGCGAACTCTCTCTTACCCGAGTGGGGTTTCAAGCAGGTCGAGGTGACCTGTGTGCCAGAGAATAATCCGAGCAACACGCATACATATTGGAATGTGGAAAATCATTGGAACGATCGACGTGCGTTCTGCGTGTTTTCGGGTACCCTTTGTCTGACTCCATACAGTGCCTTCGGGTGATAGGAAACTTTACCGATCGTCGTTTTTCCGCGATTTTTGGCATCTGAATGTAGCAATGATGACGGCTAATAATGCCCTTGTGCCAAATCCAGACAAGGAGGATATTCTGGCGTCGAGCCCGACAGACTGGCCGTTCATGCGGTTGGGCCTGCGGATGTGCGGGTGGGGCGACAATCAAGCAAAGTACTTTCTTTTAGGGACCCCAATCGTGTGGTGGGGTGGCTCTGCGAGCCTCATTGTGTCCGTCTTGTTACTTGGGTTTTATTTGTTCCGTCAACAGCGGAAATACGTCGACTTGGATCCTCGTAAGTATTCGTTATCGAGTATTTATGTGTCCTTTTAACAAGAGTCATCAACAGAGAGCTGGGGTCACTTTTTGTACGTGGGCAAAATTGCGTTTTATGGCTGGTTCTTGCATTATTGTACGTGTCGTTGAGGAGGGGTGTGAATTGGTTTATCTGATGGTTGTTACTCGACAGTCCCATTCTTTATCATGGGACGGGTGACCTATGTGCACCACTACGTGCGTTCTGAACATCGAATGTCCGTGACGCTTGTTGACATTTTCCTTAGCTTCCGACGCTCTACTTTTCGGTGCTGATGTTTGCGCACGTTCTCGACCACTGTGTCTTTTCAGCGCGGTGGAAAGACCATACGAAACACGTCGTGTTTGGTGTGGTAGCATTTTTGATCGTAGCTAACTTCTGGTGGTTTAAAGGATTGGCGTGGGGGATGGAAGGCCCGATCAATGATCACTGGGGATTGATGTGGCGAAAGGTGCGTCGCTTGCCTTTTCTTGAGAAATCTACTGATAGTGGGTATAGACATGGAATCTTTATAATACATGAGGAACTGGAGGTGTGGAGAAGGTAGCATACCATTACTATGCTCTGATAGATTGGACACTCGATTTGTTTCGTTCTGGACCTCTGAGAGTCTGCGAAAATTCGTCCTGCTCAAAGAGGGTTCCGTAAAAGGCATTTGCCACAGCATGCCCAACGCATGCGGCCGTCTCGCCGCTCTGAATGCCTGCTCTCTGATTCACCGAAAAGAGAACGCCTGCAATGAAACGCGCATCCGACTCATTACCTCGGAGCAACTTTCCACTAAAGCTGGTGAAGATGCACTTGGAGTCACGCCAAGTTCCCGAAATCAAAGGTTCCCAAGGCGGTGCGTACTTGTTCGTCTCTTGGTGAAGCCCTGACGAATCTGTCTTCCGTAGCATTTATTGCCGTCGTCGTGACGCTGAGCGTATTGATCATCATCTGCTGTATAGCCGTGTTTTACCTCCTTCGTCACCACGAGCCGACAGAGCAGGAACGTGCTGTGCGGCGGGAGCGGTCACAGTACCAGACCCAGGTTGCGAATACGGCGAGCGGGTCGACACTGGGGACGCTCGGTGGAAAGATGAAGCAGCTGTGGCGGAGCACGAGCGGCAGCAAGAGGTCAGGGCAAGGGGGTAGGAGCGTGTTTGGACGGGGACGCGCAGGACGCGGGTGGATCCGGGCGGGGTCGGACGACGAGTGGGCGTCCCGTTCCGACCACGAGGACGACCCCGAGCTTGGAGATGCCCCGCGGCCGCCGCCTGCGCGCGACCCGAAATCGGACGTGGGCGTGGGCGTGGGCGGGGTTCGAGGTGAGGACGGCGTTCACGTCGTCGAGTCGCCGCAGTCGGATGCGGGGAGCGGGTTTATGCGTTCGCCGTACGACCCGGATGCGTATGCGTATGGGGATCCGTTCTCCAAGACGGCGGCGTCGGATGGACTCGGAGCGCTGCGGCGGTCGCAGTCGCCCTTGTCCTCGCCCTCGTCGTCCCCAAGCATGGATGAGGATCACGAAGTACACTCTCCGGGTGGTGATTACCGTCACCGTTCGACGGTGTCCAATGTCTCTGTTTGGACGCACGCAGGTTCCAAGTTTATCGAGGATATATGATCGACATGATTCCACGGTTTTTGTTCTTCTTTTCTCAGGTTCTCCACGTAGTCGATTTTATTAAGCCACGCTGTACAACGACACCGTCGTGTAATCTCTACCATGAAGTTCAATATTTATTCAGTGATCTGATATGGGCTTTCAGCGCTAAACACTAAGAAACGAGGATAGCGATGTTGGCAAGCGTGTGAATATTGTATCCTGTGGTACCACCTCACTTCTGTCACCGGAGTCAGACCAAGACTGGCTAAATAATAATACAAACCTCATTGATGGAAGGGTAGGGTACATAGGGTAACAGTTCCCGTAAAACGTGGTGTTGCATCGAAAGACAACTCCAGTACTTGTATCATAAGACTTCGTAACATGTACAGATGAGATTTCGCCCAGTAAAGATGAGTCCGAAACGTATGAAAAACTGAAAAGTCCAAATTAGTCCTACAGCACTATATCAGAAGCGTTTCAAAGTCATAGGATGTCCATAGTAAATCCGTGAGCAAAAGAAAAGAGTGTTCAAAGACCAGGTTATCAAGCGACAGTAACAGTAGTGTCTATCAGCTGCAGCTCCGCACTTAGGCCAGCCTATGTCACAGTTGCAGTAATATCCATAATCAGCGAAAAAAGTGACAAGAAAACAGGATACACACCCCTAGGAGGTAAAATCGTGCTACACCAACCTGAACAAGACCTTTGTACCAAGACGGTATAGTCACAGTAATGTTTTCGTACGGATTCCAATCGTCTGCGTATATTTCTGGATTGTACGGGCCGTTGTAGAGGACATCGCCTAGGACCTCATTGACCCCCGGACACGTGGATTCACACGGAAACGCAGCGATCACGACAGTGACTTCTTCAGAACCGGTGAGTACCATCTAGTACGTCGACGGATCATGAATTGGGTGGTGAAAGCACGATCTGAGATGTGGCTGCATTACCGGTTTGTCCAGCTTCACAATTACCTCCGAACCAGCTGCCACCTTGGAGTTTGCTTCGGGGAGGGCGATATTGATATCTTGAGCAAGGACTGTGCTTGCGAGCGCAGCACAGAGAAACGTTGCGAATAGCTTGAACATGATATGTGCGGGAAAGCTCGGGGAAGAAAGTTAAGGAGGGGGCGTGTCTGGCCTCAAGGCCTCAAGTGTCAGATTTTATACGTCGATAGAGCGGTTATTGTTCCATGCCAAGCGGTTCTGGAATTTCATCGGTACTCATGACCCGACCGGAAATACCCAAAAGCTGTCAAGGAATGCAGTGCCCACACTCGACGGTGATGAAATTCCGATGGTACATGCTCCGCATGGTCCATGGGATGATAATCAGAAACAATATGAGTTACATCATGATCCAATCATGACGGGCTCGACGAAAAAATACCGACCTTGCTCCGAACTAGCCCGTAATCTGAGGGTAGTGGGAGCGGAAACAAAAGCGGGTGGCATCGCAGATAAACGAGTATGAATACTATCTAGTGGTCCAACCGAGTCTGCGAAAATAAGATCGAGGGGGCGATATATTATAAATGTTATACTCTATCGCCTGGCTCTATCAGGTTTGCACCAAGATTATCTGGGATTGCAAGGGTAGGATCCACTTGGCTCTTCAACTGACCACCGAACAGAACTCCACCATTGGCAGCACGGAAGGCATCTATGCGAGCCTCGACCTCAGGACGGAAATGACGCATGAGGCCTTGAATCGGCCATGCGGCAGCATCGCCTAAGGCGCATATCGTGCGTCCTTCGACTTGTTTGCTGTGAAAGTGATAAGATAAACTGTATTCAACGAAGAGTGAATACATTACGTGAGCTCAAGAAGCATGTCAATTTCTCGGCGATGGGCGCGGCCCTCAACCATACGATTCATCATGTTCATCATCCACGTAGTTCCCTCACGACATGGAGTACATTGACCGCACGACTCGTGTTTGTAGAACTGGGGAAACCGTCATGGGAGAAACACACATAATCATTGGATAGACCAACCGAGGAAAACCGTGCGATAGCAGCAACAATGTCCGTGCTCTTGTCCATGACGATGACAGCACCAGTACCCAAACCGGATTGTGCATCTTTCAGTGAGTCGTAATCCATAAGAACTTCGGAACATTTGTCGATGGGTAATACGGGGACAGAGCTTCCGCCAGGAATGATTCCAAGTAAGTTGTCCCAGCCACCTCGGACACCGCCACAATGCCGCTCGATAAGTTCCTTGAGTGGAATACTCATTTCTTCCTCAACCACACATGGGTTATTGACATGACCGCTAACGCAGAATAGTTTTGTCCCTTGATTGCGCTCCCGACCGAAACCAGCGAACCAGGCCGCGCCTCGCCGACAAATGGTTGGCGCGACAGCAACAGTCTCAACATTTGCGACAGTGGTCGGACAACCGAAGAGACCGACATCAGCGGGGAAAGGTGGCTTCAAACGGGGCTTCCCCTGCTTCCCCTCGATGGATTCAATGAGGGCGGTTTCTTCACCACAGATGTAAGCGCCAGCGCCGCGGTGGATGTAGATGTCGAAGGGGTAGCCTGAGCCGCAAGCATTTTTGCCAAGGAAGCCAGCACGGTATGCCTCAGTGATGGCTTGTTGTAGGTGGTTAGCCTCTTGGACGAACTCTCCGCGAATATAGATGTAGGCCGCATTTGCATTCATGCCACGACCAGCAACAAGGCAACCCTCGACAAGCTTGTGGGGATCACCACGAAGAATCTCGCGGTCTTTGCATGTTCCTGGTTCACCCTCGTCGGCATTGACTACGAGATAGCGTGGGCTGAAACGGAATAAGACCGACGAAATTCTGGGGGTAGAAGACCCACCGTTTGTCTTTCTCCCAGCCAGGTTTGTTCATAAATGACCACTTGAGACCGCTAGGGAACCCGGCACCTCCACGCCCTCGCAGCCCAGAATCCTTGATAGTTTGAATAATCCATGAATCACCCTTGAGAAGGATGTCCTTTGTCCGGTGCCAGTCGCCGCGAGACTAAGGCCTAATATGTCTTCAAGACGAAACAGAACAAAGGGGTGCACTAACCAAAGCACCCTTGAGACCATGATCATGTCTACAATAAGCATTGGTGAAGATGCGGTCTTGATCCTTTAGTCCACCGTAGCGACGGACGGGTGGGTTCGCAACAGTTGCAAGTGAGCGCCTGAGAGACTGCCTCTGCAAGAGAGCGGAAGATTTTGAGACTCTGAGCATTGCGAAGCTGGTCACTGTTCTTCTTCAAGTTGTCTGGTTGTGTCCGGACAACTCCGAGTCCCGTGATCGCGCGAAGCACTTTCCTTTTGTGGATTGACATAGCCAAAATAGGGAATACACCGTTTCTCCTTGTACTCTTCGGCTACTCACTCTTGGGTCCCTCTGGGCTCAACGTCGGCATAACTACTCTCGTTGGGTCCCGCTTGATGGACTCATTAGCAACGAATGGCATGACCCGGGCCACTTTTGATCTTCAGAAGCAAAAGGCTGAGGCTCTCGTCGTCTTGAACGGGCTCACAGGAAATGGGCATCCCGACCAGGAACCGACAATAGAGCAACTCGAAACGGAGCTCCCGGCCGTCTCTGACGATCAAGTGTCTCTCGGAGATTTGCTTTCCAGAGTCGCGCAAGCGATCTATGCTGAACTAGTCGAACTCGCAGAAACGTGAGCATTCATGGCGCTTCGCAAGCCTCTGCTTTGATGTTTTGTGGCTCAGGCTTCCGAACATGTCGGATGCAGCAAGAAAGCGAACGATCGCTGAATGGGTGGTCAAGACTAAGAAGCAAGTCGTGAAGTTGTATGCAGTCACCAAGTGGGCGCGCGATGCAGAGACCGTTCAAAAGTGCATGGTAATTGCTCCCAATATTTCGGAGGGGTAGCCATGCTCATATAAGCTCAGAACATTACCGCGTTTCTCATGAATCAAAATCAGCAGTTTGAGAGTGTCATCGGTGGACTCACTCATGCGAGGGAGAGTCTTAATCCCGCAAGGTCAGACGCGCACGTCGTGTCTGGATATGTATTGACCACTCATCAGACTTTGGAATCACGACCTCCTTACCTCCCTAGATGTGCTTACCTCGGGTACATATAAACGTCTCCCATCCGGGATCAAGGTCGCATTATCCCTCACAGTACTTGGAAAATGGGCTCATGGTACCGAGTGCAGAAATCTATTATTCCTATCCCACCCTTGACGGACGCCGAGGTGATCAACACACTGAACGACATGGAGGAGATTATGCGGTACCGTCTTCGCATGACGGAAATAATTCCAGTGGAGATGTCCCAACATCGAATTGGTACTGTCACACAATTCTTCCCTTCGTGTGTGGATCCCATTTGAAACTGCTTTATGATCCAGCGGGTGGTAGGGTACACTTCACTGTCCCTGGTCTGTTCGAAACCTCCGTCTGTGTGCGTAGTGCAGAGAAAGACGATGGCTGGTTTTTCGTTGGCGTGAAATTCCTTATATCTGTCGGGGGGGATATGAGTGGAGCAGATGGTATGTCTCGTGCGACATGCACCTTTTAAAACTAAGTTCCTCAATGTGCAGAATTCCCTCAAGAACCCACTGGCGTGCTCAAGCGACACATCGCGGACGAGGCAGACTCTCGCATGGCACAATATTTGCCCCTGCCAGAACCAGTAGAGCACCCTCCTAATACGGAGCTTCCAGAGAGACCAAAGCTACAAGGGGGTGTGGTCGACGCTCCTCTTGTTCGTCTGTTCAACTTTCTACGTGAGTATGTTTGCGCGAACAGGCGAATCCTGACTCGATACATTATCTAGAGACGATGTCTCTCTCATATCAGCTGCAGATATTGTGGTACCAGGCCAGTCATTACTTTTATAGCCAACATTTCACTTAATAAATATTGCTTGCAGGCCATGCGGATGTGTTCTCTTGGATGGGGTCAGTATTTAAAAGTTGAGCTAATGAATGGTAATAAGACGCTCTCAGTTTCATATTGGTTGTGAGTGCCCTGTCTAGCTCCCTCACAATCCACTTGAGCTCCTTCCAGACGTCCGACTCCCACTACTGTTTCAGGACGTGCACAGCCTCCCAATCGCCTCAGACTACCGACTCACGGGGGAATGCTCACTATTTCTATCGCCGAGAATCGCGCAAACCCAAAGTTTGGCAGTGGGCCTGCAAGGTCCCCAGCGGCTCGCATAATGTCTGAGCTGCAGCTCAAAGCGAAGCTCGGGTCGGCGCGACCGTCAGACGAAGTTGATGGCCTGAAATTCGAGGTGAAGTGGGAGCCCATGAAGGGAACGCTGGGTGTTGCTATCGACCAGCACGAAAGCATCAGGATTATTGGGGAACTATCGGTGGTAAGTTTATGGAAACTCCACACTTCGGTATTTGATATCACCTCTAGGATCCCAAAAACCTCGATTTTGAGGCGATGTTACTCAAAGTCATTAATGCGCATGCAAGAGCAATCCTTAAAGTATTCCATTCCCAGCTCCAACGTGGTCCGACTCGCAATGTATTTTCTCCGCAAGGGAAGGTCGTGTTGGATTCTCACGGTCCGTATTTTTGATTCAGGTACAGAAAGATATTTAATCCTGCACAGATGGGTATCACGTCCTTCGCGTCCATCTTTGTGCGGAGGAAGTTGTTCTCGTTTCAATTGACATTAGGACCGGCCGCATGGACCTTCGGGACACAGGTGACCTTGCCGCTGCGTCCCGCGGACCCCGATTTGTAATCCTCTCGGACCGATTGAATGAAACCCCGAGCATGCTGTTGGAAGCTTTGGTGAGGCTACGAATTAACGTAAGTTGTAGGAAATTTTTTCAAATTTCGGAGAGCTTATCGAGACTGATAGACAATCATGGATATCATCGAACAGAAGGCCAGCTACCTTGGCTTGCAGGTCTTCCGGCACCGTAATTTTTCAAAAGAAGGTACGTGGTCCTTTTTGTGTTTTCATTGATCTCCAATACAACGAGCATGTTCCTCAGAGCTACAAAAACTGGGCCCGTTAGCAAGGGGCATGATGTACATCAAACTGTCCAATTTCCCATCTCATTATCTCATACTCGTGATCACCGAGGAAGATTTCCGCTACGCTCTCATTTCGGTCAAGGTATTGCCGGACAGCATGTATGGTAACATGATCATGAAGGACATCGGTTGGTTGGATGTTCGGCGCATACGAGGTGAGAAAGGACCATCTGAAGTAGTTGTCGGACCCCATGTAGAGGATCCTCAAGTTGGGCAAAAACGGAAACGTGACGTGCCCTCATCAGATATCATCTTGCGGAAGGAAGACAAGTGAGTTGCTTTCCTTTCAGAGAACCTCTATGTCGGTCTGATTGACCACTAGTTTTCATTTGGAGACACAGACCCTCCGAGAGCTGTACGCATATTGTTGGTGAATGGCATTTGTCATGGTGATCGTTCTGTTCTGAGCTGTTTAACATATCAGTGCTCGCGTTGCCTATACGAAAGTCGAAGCCCAGTTCAAGCTCCGTGGCATTCCATACATACATGTCAACCCAACAAACACACTTCCAAGGCCCTCCGCTCTATCTCATATGCAATCGTCGCTGGCCCACTCCATTCCTGCCCTCTGCGTGCAGTCATCCGATATCCTTTCCGGTGCTCCAGCAGCCGAGGCAGCAATGCCCAATATCCGTGTCATTCCGCTTAATTGGTGGTCCGAAAAAAAGGCCGAAGTCGTAACGTGTGTAAAACTCAAATACGTACAACAGCCTGTCGGGAAGCGAGCCGCCGTTGGAAGGAGTAGCAGTGACATCATTCGGCCATCGAAGAGGATTATTTACGACGCTACGGAGGCAGTCGTATCATTCCTATCGGAGCAGGTGGATACATGTGTGGACGAATTCCTCGAGGAATGGGCGAGAGTGTCCAAGATGGTAGTTATTGCCCGAGAGGGTGAGACGCTTGGAAATTTTTTGAGAACGAACCATCTCCCTGACGATGATTGTTGTCGCAGTTGCTCAAATGGCGAAAGCAAAGAAATGGCGAGACGTCCGACTCCTGTCTTTCGATCTGCAGACCGTCGAGTTCGTTTACTCTTCGGCAAGTTTGTTTTCTTTGTTGACGTTATCCCTGGCGTTAAACCGCCCGGCAGGACTACACGGTATTAATTAGCTGTACGGACCAACTTTCACCTACAGGTGGTTCCTTTGAACTTCGTTTCTCACGTTGCGTGTTACCACTGGGAACCTCGAATCCAAACACTCTCGCTCCCCCTCCCCCCGCTCCGTCCATACGATTTAATCTACGCTCAAACCCGCACGAAGAAGCAGAACCTTACCTGCGTCAGATCCTTCGGCACGGTGCCCTTGCATCGTCGCTTCATCGTCTTGTAGGACTTCTCCGAGATACGTTGCCCATCGCTGTCGAGCTCGATCGCCTCGCGGCAGGTACGAGAGAGGTTCCTGGAAATGGGAGAGGCAGGCAGGGCAGATCTACGGAAGAACCATGGTTTGACACCGTTGTCAAAGGTATAGGATGGTGGCGGGTTTTGTATGGCGATCTAAGGTATGTCTCCTGCGATCTGTTTCTGAAAACCTTGTACGATTATATGCTTTTAGACATGCGCTTGATTTAAGATTAATGACTGGCAAACGCATTGCTATTTTGGACGCATCGTATTCACTTTACCAAGGTGCTACTCCACAATTGTTACGGCCAAATCCAAACTCTGGACCAGGGCGTACGCACCCGGATCCAGACTTAGAGAAAATGGGATTTGACCCTATCCCCGAATTCCGTACGCTCATCATGGATACCGTCCGCGCAACACGCCCACGCACATCTGAAAGTGGGTTCGAGGGGCGGCGGATTGCCCCTATTGATGTGGGAGTCGTGTGCGAAGCTAGTACCATTGGACCTGTGATTCGAGGATTGCACGAGCGGGTGTTGAGGAAACTTAGGGGGCCTGGTGGGTAATCTTACGCTAAGAGGACCATGTTCGTTTGCACTGGTTGTTATTTCATGCATACCAAAGGCGAGCGATCGTCGAAAGACAAAGTATTGGAGCCTGGAGGTGAATTTTCCGAGTTAGTTACCCGTGTTCGTTTCATTTGTTCTCCAAACAAAAAATGAACAAATATTTGAATCTAAATAAGGCCCAAACTAAGGCCACTGGAGTATACAAACAGGTTCACTTCGTGGAAACTTCGACGGGTAACAAAACATCGCTCGATCTTCCAATCAAAAAAGTCTTACTTTCAAACGATTACACCTGGTAATCTCGCTTCTGAAATTGAAAAAGCCCTCCGTATGAACCAGAAAAAGCATATAATAGGTTCAAAGTACAGCCGGTCTAGCTTAACCGCTGGATCCGGTGACGGTAAAGGCGACACTCGCAAACTCGAGTTTTGAAGCCCCATACGCCTTGCATAGGAGGTCAGTATCTGCTATTCCCTCGGAGACATGCCACGTACCCCAAGCAGGTAGAAGTGGGCAACATTGAGCGACCCGGGACCATTGAACCAGTTCGGAGCGACGATCGAGAAGTTTGCGTACTTATTTCCCTCGTTATCGGTCCATTGCGCACTAAATACACCTTGGAAACCTTCTCCTTCCGAAACGGACCCCAAATGGGAACCGTCAAATGGGCTGCCGGCAGTTCCGATCACGAGGGAGACTTCGTCGAGTGTCTGCGAGCTCGGTGTCTATGTTGACATTGGTAAGTCAGGGAAACCCTTCTGAGCGGTGGAAGATGAAACAAATTATCAAGGGATGTGACACATACAGCGCTCTCTTTGAGCTCAACTGCGATCTCCTCACCAGCCTTGAAGGTGGCGCCTGGTGTAGGTGCGACGATGGAGATGCTTTGCGCAAGTGTTGTGCTGGCAAGAGCAGCAACGCAGAGGAGCTTCTTCATGAAGGGAGTGTACATGGTAAGCTTTTGAGTTCAGATGAAGGAAATTTGGGCGGGCTGGTGAATGGAGACGTCTCCCGGTGCGTTGCGCATTTTATACATCGTTGATGACGCGAAATGAATCATGTAGCCTCAAAAAAATATATCCGCACCACTCACTTGACACTTCCCGTAACCAAGTAGCGCGTTGCGGCCCAACATGAATCACGCAGGTCAGCCACAACCCCTGTCGCGATTAGATTACCGCCTGCCCTTATCTCCAGGGTCTATGACATGGCATTTTGCCGCGATCTTTAGCGCGCACGTGAGCACATGAGCATTGAATACTACGACAGATACTGATTAGTAACAGTTCTTCCTTGCAGGTACTTCAATCATACCTCTACCAATGGTAGAGATAAAAAAACACTGGTACGGTAGCTCAGTTAATTATTAATGTTTTCGGCTTAACCCACCATCACTATTCTTTTTTTCTGCAAGATGACGGATATAGTGTATGCGATTTCAAAGGTTCGGATAGGACGCGAATCATGACAATTGTAACCGAGTCGTGAGCTTAGCTGTCGTACCGTTTTCCCACCCTACATCCGATGAAGCACACGCCAGAGTTGGGCCGTATGCTTCGTACTTCCCTCACTGATGACCTAAACGGGGGGCAGTTTCAGGTGCTCGCCCATCATCCTCATTATTTGTTCCAGTGGGAACGGACTGCATGCAACTTCATCCAAAGGGAATGTAGCGAAATATGTGGATTAGAGTTGTACTTGCTCCGCAAGCGACGTCAAGCCTACGAGGAATGTCGTTCCGCTCCTGTCGGCCTCAAGGTAAGGGAAGAACGTAGTTTCATATGTGCGTGGCTCCATGAGCGTTCGGTGGGCGCACAAGAATACAGCCCGAGTTCGAACACTCGACCTTTGCCGCGTACTCCGTTGACCGTAGTGATGGCTCAGCGCTGTCAACTCTCACCTAGCACCATTGAAACCTGGACACATTACTTGAGGCACGGTAGTCCCTTGGAGCGCTGCGATGTATCACAATGCTCAAGAAAGTCAAGAAGTTTCACGCCATGGCTGTGAGAAGCTTATTCCAAACTTTGGGACAGCATAGGATAGTGCCCGTGGCGAACGGCAAGATATGACAAGCGTGTTGCTTGCTTCTTGACACGAGATGTCAAGTACACTACTTGACAGCTTGTCTCCTGGCCGCAAGAAAATAACGAGATGTAACAAACTGACCCTCTATGAACTTGACACACCTTGTTTCATCCCCACAGACAGTGTAGTCAAATCGGGCCCGCGGCGAACGTAGCGTTGCTCCATGAAACAAATCCAAGAGATTCTCCGTAGAAGCGCCGGTCTATTCGAGGTGGTTTGTTGCTCTGAGTTCTCAATTTCATGAACAGTTCAAGCTCGACCCAATGGCACACATTGGCTCGTATCGCCGTGCGCGTGCATTCGCAAAACAATCAGCGAAAAGAACTAAGCAGCTGTAGCCATTTCATGCACCGTGTCGTCGAGGCAAGTACGGTAAAGTGAACTGAAACAAGGGAGCCAAGGAGGAGAGAGTTGGCTGTCGCAATATCCTCGTTGTGTTGTGTCTGTTGGTGCGGCTACCTTGCAAGGTCACGATTGCGGCTGTGATGTCATGCTTTTTTGACGTTCCCACGAGGAGAGGTAAGGGTTCCCACGGAACGGCTTGCTTCCGACGACCGATTTGGGATCACGTGTCATCCCCTGTGTCACGGGATGACTGGTCTAATGGCGACCACAGCTATGGGGTGGCTTCTCGGCTCACCCCTTGGGTACCGATCTGCCACAGGCTCTACTTCTGCGATTACCTAGCAATCCGCACTCAACATACTCAACCACCCCGCAGCTACCACCAGCACCTTTGTCCCTTACTTCAAACGCGCGCGCGCGCAGGTGAGCACACGCACCATTCACACACGCACGAGTGCTCGTGGGTGTGTTACTATAGATCCAGCTGTCTGCGCACATGCCACCTCAGGCATGCACCCTCCGGCCGTGCGTGCGTTCATCACTACCACGCTACCACGTGACGATGGCGACACCCAAAATGACAACAATAGCAATGACGCGTAGGAGAGCGGTGACGCGACAGCACGAGAGTGAAACGGTGAGCCCACTACCACCACGACAACGGGGCCGAGGGGGAAATGGCGGGGGCGCGTAACGGACATCACAACAGCGCTGACGGTGATGGGGCGAAACGGCGCGCCCACCACCGCCGTCACGATAACGAGGGTGAAGGGGCATAATGACGCACCTACCACCACACTGCCGACGATGAAAACGGGGAGGGGGCGCAACGATGCACCAACGACGGCGACAGCGAGGGCGAGGGTGCGCAACAGTGCGCCTACCACCACAGCGCTGACGGCAACGGAGCGAAACGGTACGCCCACCGCCACCACCACCATGACAACGGGGGTGAGGGAGCGCAACGGTGCACCCGCCATCACACGGCAGACGACGACAACGGGGGAGGGGGGACGCAACGACGCCGATAACGACGATGGCAAGGGTGAGGGCGAGGGCGAGGGCACAATGGGGCACCTACCTCCACAGCGCCGATGATGCTACGAGGAGGCAAAACGGCGTGCCACCCACCATAACGATGATGACGAGGGCGATGGTACGCAACGGCACAACCACTACAGCGTCGACAACGATACAACGAGGGGCCGAAACGGTACACCACCCACCATGATAACGACGATGACGAGGGTGAGGATATGCAACGACATACCCATTACCACAGCGGGGACAACGACGAGGCGGTGAAATGGCATGCTCACCACAATGGGAGCGAGGGGGTGCACCAGCGCACCCACCACGACGATGAGGAGGGCAAGGGAGCGGCGGCGCGCCCACCCCCACTATGACGACGACGAGGTGCAACGGCGCCCGCCCACAACAAACGACGAGACGGAACGGCGCACCTACATTCACCCTGCAACATTTTTTACTTACACATATACTTTGCTACGATGCATGTGTAAACAAGATCTGCCGAACCATCGGCCGTATCTCAAGTGCAATTCCTGAACAGGGCTGAAATCGGAAGGTAGTATCCCGCTGGAAGAAAGGACCTTGTCCCTATCTTCCTTTGATCCGTATCTTCATTGATATCGATATCCGCACAGTCATGTCGAACACACCACGAGCCATACAATCACACAAATGGCGCATTGCATCTCTATGTTTGAGGTTAAGATTCAGATTATTCTCAGTTCTGCTTTGCGATATCTCCTGGTAGAATCCAATCCTGGGGAGCCATCTTTATTTACTCAAGCCATGGGGACTTCAGAGTTCGTTCGACACATATATGGACCGCCGACAGAATTTAAGAGCATCATAAGGCTGACAGCAGCATGATTGTCACAAACCTGTTCCATAATTGATTGGTACGTTCACTCCCGATCGCCTAGAAGATCCACACCTAATTATTTGTGGTGGTGATGTTAAACAAATGCCGCGGACGTGGCGATAGGATATTCTACTGGGATGAGATATGATGGACATTCTTTCCAATCTCGTAGGTGCTGTAGGTCGGAGTCCGTCATCTCTCAGGCACATGCTTCATTGGAGCGAGCCTGTCTGACAGCGACCATTGTTCGGAAAACATGCACTTGTTACGGGCGGCCATTCAACGTCACCTTGTCCTGACAAAGTATGCATATCCGTCGTGGCCCTGACTCCGTTTTTGGGTACAAAGGATAGCGCCACCCGCAGTTTCCAGCATCCTTGAGCTTACTCGATAGTTGCGCAATCGATGAAAAGGTGGACAGAGTTGGGCAGCGTGAATCCGCTGGAAAGAGGGCTCCGCAGAACTCCACAGCAAAGATACGCCACTAGGACTCAATGAGGACTGTTCGGTTGCAACCTTGAAGGCCTGGTGAGCAAAAATAGAGGTCCGTTGAATGTAGATGTGATTTGTCCTTGATCATTCGTAGAAAATGCTAGAAACTGTGAATGGACAGCCCAAATTAATTAGGTAACCAGGGAGGAAAATTAAAGCATATTTATCGGGAGAGCAGACTGGTCGATGAAGGGTAATCAAACTTTCACCAACAACTAGCAGAGCACGTACATATACTTTCGGCAAATTCTGCCGTTGAGAGCGGAAACCGATATCAAGGTCTGGTCTCAGCAAAACGTATATCACACCGACGATCATAGTCGTCGGACGGTCTCAAAAACGCACTGGAAAAGCACGTTAGATAAATGTCTCGGTCACGTCCAAATGACGTACCGATGAAGCGTGGGAACAGAGCCACGAGTGACACGTCCATACGACCACCATGTCAGACGATACGATCCTGCCCATCCCTAATCTCAGCCTGCCCCAGCATGTATTTATTCTACTCTCGCCCTCACTCGAGCATCTCCACGACAACGCGAAAAGTGAGCTCCTAGACGGCATCAAAGCGGACAGTAGGTCCTTACATTTATCGACAAGAATCGATACTCATTCCAGTCCAGAAATGGCCCCGTATTATCGGCTTGTCACCTCATCTGGTGCTCTAGTGTCAGATCCTGCACTTCTCCAAGAGATGGAGAAAGCGAATGAAGAAGACCTCAAAAAGCTCGACGAACGGCTTGCTGAAGCTGAGAAGACCGAAGGAGAGTCTGAAATATCAGACGCGCTCAAGGCACGCGCAAACCACCTCACGCGGATAGGCGACAGGGCACGTCGATGCCCCCTCCGTTTTGCAGCTTACTCACTCTCCTGCAGGAGCGTGCGATCGCGGCACAGAAGCTGGCACTTGAGAAAACACCCGGACTTGGCTCGAGGATCGATATAACTCTCACCCTCATCCGCATCGGGCTCTTCTTTGGTGACAACGCGCTCATCACCCAGAACTTGGAAAAAGCTGAGAAGTGGGTCTCCTCTGCCGAGCTTCACGTTCGGCTTGATAACATCGTTCAGATACATCGAAGAAGGTGGCGACTGGGACAGACGAAATCGCCTCAAGGTTTACCGTGGAATGCACGCTGTCTCCATTCGCCAGTTCAAAGCGGGCGGCGAACTCCTGCTTGACGCGTTGTCCACGTTCACAGCTACAGAATTAATCGCCTACACAGATTTCGTCGCCCTTACGATTATCATCAACGCGTTGACCCTCAATCGGCCCGACTTGAAGAAAAAGGTTACCGTCCTTCGTTCTATGTGCCATGACCTGCAGCGTTGATGATTACTTCAGCTCATCTCTGCACCCGATGTAATCTCTGTCTTACCTGATCTCCCTGTGCTTGGTGATCTTGTGAATAACCTGTATGATTGTCATTACGCCAAATTATTCGTCGCACTAGGTGTGTTTTCCGCGCCAACAACCTGACGCAATGTTATTTTGACTGACGGACACACCCACAGCTACCCTCGAACGGACCTACCTCTTACCTTCGCGGTTACTCGCACCACATACGCGCTACTACGTCCGAGAGATGCGGATCCTTGCATACAGCCAGCTGTTGGAGTCTTACCGTAGTGTCACATTGGAAAGTCTCAGTGGCGCGTTTGGAGTTAGCGTTGATTTCATTGATAGGTGAGTTGTCACTTTTTTGTAATGTTCACATCGGCCCAACAGGGGTATTTAGCGAGTTGTCGCGGTTCATTGCCAACGGGAGATTGCATTGTACAATTGACAAGGTGCACGGCATCGTGGAGACAACGCGACCGTCGCTGAAGAATGCCCAGTACGAGAAGGTAGTGAAGCAGGGTGACATCCTACTTAATTCAATACAACGATTGAGTAAAGTATTATATTAACGAGTCGTTTCGTTCTGCACATAGGAATCTGACTCTGATTAGATTGTTGGCAACATACATACTCAGTTACGTTGTTATGTAGAAGCAGGCATCAGAGAACAAGGGAACGAGGACGCGTTCGATGATAGACGTCCGGACAATCTCACCTGCACCCTATGCACATCAGGGATCTCACCACGCTACTAACCTCCGCACCAGATCTCAACCGTCGTAGTACGACGTCCCACAGTTCTCAACACCGTTCGTATCCACCTGGAGGTGTGTAGGGTGGTTGGGGATTGGAGGCCATGTTTGGAAGCAGCCTTCCTCACTCCTCTCTCTCGGTTGTTCCCGCTGAGTCTGTTCCCACTCCTCTCCCTTGTGGGTCGATCCCGGGCCTTCGCCTCCACTGCACTGTTGCACCGTGAGTTATTGTATCACAGTTCAGTGTGATCAAGACAGGATGTTGAATCCTGATAGGTTCGGACTCAAGGAGGTCATGATAGTACTCCTGAATACCGACGTCGAGTAGCGTCGGAAGCTCGTGAACAGAATGTGGCTCTCTCATAAGACTATGCCCATCTTGCGATCCGGACGGTGCAAAAGCCGGAAAGGCTGTGGTTGATCCTTTTTGGATGGCATCCGCGTTTAAGTACATTTGTCTCACCGGCATCTGCAGGCGGGAGTAATGTCCGCCCGGTAACCCAGTCAAATTGGGTTATGGCAATAAACCAAAACACGGAGAGGCTCAATATAACTTACCTATTTTTTGGGAGCAACAGTGAGCACTCGAGCTTTTTTTGCTCGGTAATAGCGACCTAATTTTTGGACTTTCAGTGACCGTTCATAATCGTACGCTGTGCCTTCGATTTCTAGGACTTGCTGATTCATATCCAATGAACGGCTTTGTGGGCTATTAGTGCGGTCGCTCCAGCAATGTGGTCATTGTACGGATTCCGAACAAGGTACGTTAGGCCGTATTTCACCGGTGTCACCAGTTGAATAAGGCATTCTGCAAATCTCCGGATAATCTAGACTCAGATCGACCGCAACAGTCATGATACTCCCTATTTGGTAACGTGACTCTCACAGCTTGCTGTAAAATTAGTTCTCCTTGTGTGTCCCGCCGCTCATTTGACGCAGCCTCAAGGCCTCATGTTGTCCAACTTCAGTAAGCGGAGCATTTCTCCAACTCCGAATTACAAATAACGCCGATTTCTGACAGCATTCTTGAATCGGATATTTTTGGTTAAACCTTCTAGACGGCAAGACCTTTTCTGTGGCCACTTGGTTCAAGCAGCGAGAAAGTGATGCCTTCCTGGGGTCCATGGCGCAGAAGCTTGGTGGTTCAAACTCTCAGTGTTCATGCTTGTTCAATTCGTAAGTAACCAACACGATCGCATATATAGTTGAGTTCCATGACTTCCGTAGGCCTCCTTAAGAGGGTCACGAGTGTCCGGTCCCTGAGTTGGCGGAGTACCACTAGTCACTTTGATGCTCTCACTGTCGGCTGTGTGGTCTGTCTTTGCAAGCTCTGCGATCAACGTTCCGGAAAACTCCTTGGGCGTTCAACTTTACTCTCTGGTCAATGAGATTATGACCGACATCAAAACATCAAATGCACAGACACTTCTGTTGGCCTCGCCACCACATATCAAAAGCCTGCCTTACTTGATATCAAAGCACAGCTTTCTCTTGGCGTTCTCGGTGGCCTCGTCACAGTCTCTGGTTTGGTATCCTATCTCAACGCTCTTCGCTGAGGATGATTTGGGCCGTGACATTCTCAGGGTAAGCTAGCCATCCACTTCGTCTCGGTTATCGCCGGTTAGACAGATGTCCAAGGAGGAAAAGGTAGAGGGGAAGTTGCACGCATTGTTTGACAAGTTGAGGGGCACCATTGATCTCTATGGTCGCTAGAGGCCGACATCAATAGCTGGCTCGGACTACGCGTGTTGTCTCTGCCGGGTACTTCGGTTGTCAGAACGAGCTGTTCTACAAGCTCACGAAATTTCTATAGGGAAATATATCTGGGGATCATGGCAAATTTTTTTTGGCGTAGTGAATGTCTTTTGTCTGAATCCACCACTGGAGCTGATCTTCTCAGCGAGGTAACTACCCTTTACAATCGACATCTCAAGCTTGATGCGAAAGACCCGACGATAATAACTCGGTATCCAGTCTTGCTGGGTTGGAAGATGGTCTCACGGTTTTGATACCTTGATACCAACACTCGAACAGCAAGGAGACCTTTGAGCATTCTACTACCGTCGAGTCACATGGACCCACCTTCAAGTCCATCGATTGCTTGAACAACATCAAGGACGTCAACAGGGCCGTCAAAACCTGGAACGAGGCCTTTGCTGTTGGATTTTGATCTTGGTTCCGATTTTGGTGACTCCAGCCTTGATCTCGAGGTCCTTCGTGCCTCGCGATCGTCTGCAAGTATGCCAGGCGTTTCCAAAAATCTACCAACACTATATGTTCTATGCAGAGAATCTCGCCGACCCAGAACGACGACTCCCCAATGGATCCGTTGCACTAGGTACGTCACCGTACGTGTTTTCTGCACCCACAATCACTCGGCATGATGTACAATAATTTGACTAATTCAGACACCCACAGCTAGCGTCAGTGAAGATGCAAAATCACGTCAGTCTTGTACAGTCAACTGGAGAGGATTTTGAAAGCTGCCGAGGAGGGGCAAATGTACCTAAGTACTTCCAAAATGAAAAGGAAAGAAGTGATTTTTTCGCGTTTCTGATTTGTAGATGCTACCCTCGAACAGTCCTAACCTCTTGCCTTCGTGGTTACTCGTGCCTAAGAGATGCGAACCCTTGCATACAGTCGGTTACCGGAGCTATACTACCGCGTAGGCGGTCGGCACGTTGGATAGTCTCAGTGACGCATTCGGAGTTAGTTTTTGATTTCAGGCGGGCTGGTCATGACGTTTGCTTGTGATCCTGAATTTCTGAATCAAGGAGTTCTTTTCAACGAGGGAGCGTGACAATTTTAGGCTACGCTGTATGTTTGACATTGGCGAGGCTCAAGACATCATAGAGGTCAAGAACGCTCGGGACAAGAAGGTGGCAAAGGAGGGTGGGATTATGCTTACTGTAACTCAACGATATTCAGAGAGCAAGGCTCTCCGGCTTACGTCTGTCCTAGTACTCATATACTGACGATGCAGCAGGTGGGAATCTGAATGTGGTTGGTGTGCGAAGACTTCCACCAGCGTCTATTATTGATCGCGCTTATTCTTTGTCGGTTGTTCAGCCGGAAGTTAGCAAGTGATGGCCCAAGGAGATTCACAAACGAGCCATCGACACCCCATTTACTGGTTCGACGACGGCTCCGTTATCGTGAAGGCTTCCGATGATCAAACTAGCACAGTGCTGTTCAAGATTCACGAGTGTTTGCTGCGCCGGCATTCCAAGCGTGTTCTGGAGCGAGGGGTAGAGGACGGGTTGGAAGTCCCGACGATCACGATCCCGCCTGCACTCTGCGTGCGCATCCAGGATTTCGTCGCGCTGCTGGCCTTTCTCTACCACGACACGTGAGCACCACTCTTCCGCCCATCGTCGTACGCAAAATGGATAATGGGCTGATGTCTAATAGTCCGCTAACGGTGGGAGCACCGTTTACCCACGTCACGGCGCTGCTGCGCGTCTCCGCGCCAGCGCAGCTAGATATCCCACCCGTACACGCGCTTGCACGGACGTGTTTCGAGGGCATGTTTCCGAGTGGGCCAGTGCCATTTGCGCATCCGGCCCATCTGGAGGAGGCGTTGTACCTCGCGGCGCGGTTCCAGATTGCGTCCGTGAGTTGTTGCGGCTATTGTGTTTGGCATGATCTGATGCGGATGAATGCAGATTCGAAAGGGGATTTACTATAGCCTCATGACAACGACGGATTTCGAGGTTGGCACGAATGTGGTGCAGGGAGAGGACGCAAATTCGGTCACGCTGGCAACCGCAATGGTGTTGACGCCCACAGACGTCGAACGGTGCCACAACCTCATGAGCAGGATCGTCGAATATTTTACACCCGTCTTATTTGAACCAGTACGTTCTGGTCTCGCCTTCCCATTATCATGTTTCTCGTTGCGTGTGCGTCACCGTCGCACGTATTATTTCCTTTTCCTCCCGTTCGCCCTCATTTCTGCCCACAACGCATGCATGGTTCGCAAAACAAAATTTCTCGCGCTTGTTCCTGCTTCTCTCATTTGCCACTCATGCCAACTTTATGACCACAGCCTGTAACGCCACACATGGCCTGCACCGACTTGCTGGCGGATAAATGGTTCCCACTAGTGACGCAATCGGCGATCGCAGGGGACGGCGTGTACAGACCATTGGAGACCCTCGAACGGCTCAAACAAATTGACTGGAAGGCTGAGGGGGTATGTGCGGCGTGCGTCCGGGAGAAGAAGGAGGAGTGGACGCTCGAGCAGGAGGCGGTGTGGGACAAGATGGACGGGTGGTTGGAATCGGGGTCGGAGTCGGAGTTGGGGAAGTGAGAACACACGTTTGATGACGGCGCGGTTCGTTCTCCCAGGTTTGTAGGTCAACGGAGCGACGGTGTTTGTCAGCTGGGACGAGTATATGCAAAGGTGCCGAGCTTTCCTTTCTTGTCGTAACTTCCGTTGTAATGGCGAATTTTCAGCCTACCAAACGATAGAACAGTAGGTTGCCTATCAATTCGGTGGCCTCTGGCACAAATGTATACTCGAGTCTTAATAACGTCACGCGACTGCCCATGGGCTTACGCGATACGAGCGTTTCATCAACGATCTCCGACACTTATTCTGACTTCCTATTCTCAGAACGCATCTCTAGATATATGTGTGTGGGCGCACTCAACGCCCTCTGGTGGTTGGTGTGGCTCAAATGGCCTGTCACTCCGTTGTCTCAATTGTAATTCCCGCTGTGGACATTCTTTTGACTGACATCAAGGGTCCGTGTCCTAGCTTGATGTCCGCGGTCGCAACGTCGCCTCTAGATCTGTTTTCAGGTCCTATTTTCGAGCCTGCGAGGATCTTTTCGTCATACGGAGTTTGCTTGGCTTGCAGAACGCCCCGGTTCGTCGGACGATAAGCATTCTGGTCATAAGTTTCGCGGATCATGAATATGTTACGATATTCGTTGGATAGGTAGGCGCGCTTTGAATTCATCATTCAAATTGCCTTTTTTTTTCTGTCAGGTGGTTCGATTGTGTTTTTCCGAGCAGGGGGGATGGACCTACAGATACTGAATGTCGGGTCGTCCCTTCCTATTTGTTCATTGTGGGTTCTCCGCTCTCCTCTCCTCTCCTTCCTCGCCTCATATGGCAGCGGCTGCGGTAGGCTGAACCCTGGTTGCCGGATGCTATCCATGAGACAGGGACATAAATATGCAATGGTGAGGTTTCTTTGTGCATTCTCAACCTGTTCTTCCCCCGTTCCTCTAATCGCAAAGAATTGGCCCACGGATCACCACAAGAGTCAAAGGATTGACACACAACAAGATGGATGTGCCCTCGCAAAAGCCCTCGCGTAACCAGTTCCGCTACCGTCGGTACGGTGTGTACGACATAGCGCACGAAGAAGCCATTTCACCGCCGAAGCTGCGCAAGGATGCGCTGCTGGACGGCCTGAGCGCGGTTAGCGTCAAGTTACCGGCCGCACGGCGGCTGTTGGCAGATACGCTCAGGATCGCGCCCGTTGCATTCGTCGTGTACATCGTAACAACTTTATGGCTGGGCGTGCACCGGGCGATCAATTTATATTGGTTGAGTACCTTGTTTGATAGGGTATGTCGGTTCTGTCTTCTAGACGGGTGCTGTTTTGAAGTGTTTTCATGCCGAGCAGCTCGTGGCTCGCGGTGCGGTGCCTTCAGCGGGGCTCCTGTCTCTTGCTGCTTCCTGGCTCTTTTGCGCTGGTATTGACGTCCTTGTACATCGTATACAGTGAGGGATTCTTAATCCATGTGTTCAGTGATTGATTCTGTTACAGTGCACGTTCCTTGGGTGTATTGACCAAGAGGTTTAGAGCATACTTCATACCTCTTCTGATACGTGGTAGGGCGATTTACTCTTTGGGATTGCTCTCACACACACACTTACCTCTGTGTTTCCAGCAAGCATGAAATTGGACATACTATCTATTCAAGGTACGCTACCCACTCTCAGAGTTCTGGGGAGCCATCTCATACATCACTAGACTTGTACACACTGTTCCCCGTGCGGGCTCGGTTTGCATCCGAGTTTCCTGGTGGTCCATTTTTGATGGAGCTGAGCGAGCTCATCGAGCGGTCCCTCGATATGCCTTGTCAGGCATTTGTGTTGCTTCTTTCCATCTCCCGCAAACAGAGTCCGGAACGGGAGATCTTGTTGTGTTTCCTCATCACGCGCGGAATTGTCTTGCGGGCCGCACCATGGAATGGTATCGGTGGCTCAAGTGAGTCTAATCGAGGTTCTGTATGTCGTTGATTCACAGGTAGGATAGCATATGTCTATTGGCCGCATAATCGCCATTTCCAGCGAATGAAGACACTTTATTCCCTCGCATTTTCGACTCGGTACAGGAGCGATCTTGTGCTAGATGGTCTTGCAGGCGCTATTGAAACTGGTAAAAGTGATAATTCATGCATTTCCTATCGTGCTGAATTCTGCGTACAGAGTATAACGAAGTTGCACAGCGACTAGGGAATATGGACACCCTAGACCCTACCCCCTGGTGCGCTGAATTCGCGCGAGAATGGTACTGGGACTTTTTGTTAGAAGTCACATCAGAAGATTCATTGGTCGGTCCATCGTGTCCATTTCCCATAATTCCTTTTCAAACCCTTCTCTCCAGGCCATGTATGTGCTGGTATATATGATTTGCCCGTCTCTGTCGTCCTTCTTCTCGATGGTGCTTTTGCATCGAGCAAGTAGGTCCATTTCGTTCCATATTGTGAAGTACGCGGAAGAACCGCCATCCTTGTTGACCGTCTGCTCGAACGCTGTGCGTCTCTACGACGCAATTGACTACAATGGTACGGTGGTCCATGGCACCGAGCCCTACCCGGGTTCAACCGGTAGTGTCTACGACGCTGGCATGAAGATTTCATTTAGGTGATGTAGCGTTCCCCATCTAGGATCTTGCTGTGCTCATATCGTGCTCAGGGACGTCTCACTGCGCTACCCAGGGAGCACCCGCGACGCAGTGCGCTGCGTCTCATTCGATGTCCTTCCCGGAGAACTTGTCCTCGTCGTCGGCGCCAATGGGAGCGGCAAGTCAACTGTGCTCAAGCTGCTTGCGGGACTATTTGAACCGAGCATGGGCGAGGTGTGGATAGACGATATGCCGCGCGGACGGTATGAACGCGAGTCACTAAGAAGGGCGATAGCGTTCCAGTCACAGGTCCCGGTTGTGTATCCTGGTTCTGTGCGCGAAAACATCGCTCTCCGATTTTCACAGGAATATGGTTCCCCACAAGATAGAAGAGAAGGACACGTCGAGGCGGCTGCGAGGTTAGGCGGGTGTGCAGAGTGGATCGCACGGCTCGACGATGGATACGACACACAGCTGGACCCATCCTTCGATATTGACAATGGATGGTTGGAGGGAATGTACGGGCACCCATCTGAGGCACTCAAGGCAGAGCTTGCACGACACCAAGGCCAGAAAGCGTCACTTTCAGGTGTGTGGCAGTCTCTCGTGAAGCATAAAATGAAATTGAACGAACGAACGTACTGACATGCGTTCTAGGCGGTGAAAAGCAGCGTCTCGCGACGTGAGTGCATCTTCGAGGGTGTAGATACGTTGCTGATTCGTTCGTATGTGCAGTGCACGCACGTTCGTGCGTCTAACAGAAACCGCCCGCCTACTCCTTGTTGACGAAGCAACCTCGGCCCTAGACCCCATCGCTGAGCGGTCCATCCTCGCCGCCCTAGAGCAAGCACGAGCAGGAAAGACCGTGTTCCTCGTCGCGCACCGGTTCCAACACCTCGTGCACACAGCGGATCGTATCTTGTACGTCGCCTCCTTTCTGAATCTGATATCAATGTGCTGGTGTCCTAACCCCAGGTGGACGTAGATGTATGAAAGCAGGTTCTGTCGTCGAATATGGGAGGCACGATGAGCTCGTGCGACTTCGTGGCGAGTATGCCGCGCTATATCACGCCCAGGTCGACCAGGCTGACGAGCGGATCTGATTCCCGAGTAAGTCCTTCCCAGTCAACTGTTAGTAAAGCTTTGCGGACCACACTGACCGTTGATATTGCATAGATATGGCGCACTACGATATATAAATATATATGCATGACATGCCTCTTGATCTAGCCTCTATGCTTCAGGTTTTGACCTACCCGCATGAAAATATCGCCTAGCTGATCGAATTCACCATACAACCTCAATTTGTTTTGCAAGTCCTCGATCAGTACTTTTTGGACACTTTATTGATAAAGTGTTGCACCGTGGGGTAATGTGAACGCGACGCGGGCGAATTACCTATGGAGGTCTGGTCTGACGTACATTCCAGATACGCAGCCAAAAGTTAAAACCTGACCGAGTCATGTCATAAAACGTACCGCTAGCCAACCCTTCTACTGTTATCTTGTCATCCCATTGTAACTTCTCATTCCATGCGAATATTATCCTGCCCATAGCCAGATGCGGGTGTAAAACTAAACGCTGTCTCAATGTTGTCGGAATATATACCTTGATAATACCTTGCATAAAGCTGTCGCAAGCTCAGGATGAATCGCCGGGCGAACGCGAACGCGGGTAGGTATTCCGTCGCCCCCAACGGTAACGTTCATTTATTATATGAAAAGGTCCAGTGTGATGCCTAGCGAATCGTCCAGCACAAATGACAAGATGTTATTCACCCTAGTGGGTCGTCGCCTCAGTGGGACAGTATAAAGAATATAGAATGGACGTACGTAAGAAAGTAGAGAATTCCTTCCTTCAATCCTTTGCAAGGTAATGGATTTTTTGTGTTCCGTGTGCCCCACGCAATTCCCAGAGCAAACGGGTAGCAACGAGTAGGCACATAAATACACTGCAAGGCGCGATCTGGAAGCAGTCGCAATCATCGGCCCAATGGGATAGTATTGGAACTGGAAATCGCAAGATGATAAGTCGAGGATTCGACGGATGAATACTGTGCGAATACATGAATCTTATAACTTTCATACTATCCAACCATGACTCACATACCTTTTGTACCCCGAGCTGGGGTCAGAACAAGCGTGATGATTACAGAATGACTACCATGGCGTAGAATGTCAGTAGGACGCTAAGAATGGGCCTTGATTGATGATTGATCGCATAATGCCCATATATAAATCATTATATGCCACAGATATACAAAGCATTATGCCTTTGAGTTGGCCTCGAAATCGGTGTTGGGAATGCAGAAGAGAAAAGCATGTTTGCGCCCAGCCAAGCGAACGAGATCCATTGCTCGGAATGTCAGTATAGGAAGTAACGTGAACATATACCTCTACTCCTGGTCCGAGAAATTCCATGCGCATACGTTGCAGTTGCGAGTTGAGCAGTAAGACGCCGAGCTAGACCGACAACGCGTTGGCAAGTGTGACCATAAAACCCACCTAACCTGGCACGTGGGTAGCATTTGATAACCGAGCGATCGAGCCTCGATGACAGTCGATAACGCATTCGACGAGAACAGGAGTCAAGCCTGCGACCTGCGGGATCAGCTTATCGTTTGGTATTCCCAGGGTATGGCGATTTTGTATTATGAGAACTAAGTTTCTTTGAGCGCTTACGCCGCGAGTCTAAGCAAATGTTCACTGAGATATAAACACAAGTATTTCATGGCCTTCGACAGCGAGCTAAATTCGTATACGGTAATCACCTACATGCCAAAAGCTTGATATACGTCCGTCCAGTGATGCATAAAAACGAAAAGAAAACAGATAACAGAGAATCGACTAGGTACCATGTCATCAGAGCTTACCCGACCACATGTTGAAAAGAAAACAAATGAACGCACAAGATGAGGATCAATCCAACAGCTCGAACCGCCCTCGTTTCCCCTCACGTACATCTCCCTCCTCATCCATCCCCCTCTTCTCGCCCACACCCACACCTACGTCGATATCCACGCTTATGCCCTCGAACGCGGTAAATCCCTCGGGTACGCCAACCCCCATCAGATTCTCGTTGGCAACGAGATCCTTGAGAATGGCCTGATACCGCTCATCCGACAGACCCATGCCTGCCAACGGGTTAATCCTTCCGTCATCATCATAACTCGGCATCGAGGACGAAGACGAGGATGCAGCAGCGCCAACCGCGAGCGCTTCGTTAAAACTCCCGTCTGCTAAGGGCGGAACGCCTACCGCCGGTCTCTGCACCTTGGACATTTGTTGAATTACTTTGAGATGCATCAGATGTTTCTACGCATTCACATGTCAGATGCCGACTCGTACCTACACGAAACAAACATACCTCGAGCATGTCCAGCAAGCCCTCTTTTGTAAATGGCTTTGGAAGAATATCATTCATGCCGGATGAATAATACGTCATGATCTCGCTCGGTTTCGAGTTGCTCGTCATCGAAATGATGGGCGTCATGTGATCAAACCGTCTTATCAACGACGTGGCGGATATCCCATCCATCTTTGGCATCACGATGTCCTATAAAGGGAGGTCAGTATGGCAAGACGGACAAATGAGTCGAGACGCACCATTAACACCAAGTCATACTTTTCCAAATTCATCTTGGTAACCGCTGCAACTCCATCCACGGCCACGTCGATTGCGCACCCAAATACCTGCAAAAACTTGCTGCTCAACCGTCGACTCACCGCGTCATCGTCGACAAGCAACACGCGCGGCGGTACCGCCCACCCGGGGACAAACGTCGATCGACGCACGCGCAGCTTCTTATGGCTCGGTGGTGACGGCGTCGAAGAGGAAGGTGGTGAGGGCGACCCGCTCGATGGGTTCGTTGGCGTCGGCTGCACAACCTCCTCCGGCCCAGGACTCTCCTCCTTTTCGTATCCCTCAGCATCCCCCCCGTCTGCCGTCGATTCGGAACTGGATCCACTTGCACCGTCTTCCCCAGGAAACGTCCAGTTCCCGTTGGTATCCTCGACGTTACTTCGAGGCAACAAATGACCAAGCGTAAACACTTGCAAACCCTCATGCGCATTCTGCACCGGTGGCTCCCACATTTCAGGTGGGAGCATAAACGGTTCGTCACCCGCTGATGCTCCAGGATTGTGCATATGGAGGTGCATCTGTGATATCCTTAGCAGGGCATCTTGGCCCGAGCTAGCTGTCACGTCTGTTCCACTCGCGGACGACGATCGCGTAGCCATGCTCGACCGAAAGGACAGACCACTCTCAGCGCGTCGAGACATCTCGTTCATCTGTGCGAGACTTGCGCGTGCGATCGCGCTCGGATCGGGGTGCTCGCCTAGCCCTAACACTCGTTGCGCTTCTTGCGCAGGTAAGAACTGTACACGTGGATTCAGACTTTGCGAAGCCTGACTAGTGCCCTGGCTTGCTTGACTCTGGCCAGACGCATGCCCTAGGGCTTGTAATAACGAGGACGAGGATGATGGTGGGGGCTGTGGAACGGGCGAGGCTACCGACAAGGGTTGGAGAAACGGACTTGGTTGAGGTTGCGGATTTGCAAGAAGCAATGCTGCTGCGGACGTGGAGTTTCCCGTTCCCGTTCCAAAAACAGATGAGGGAGGGTGTGTACTGGGTGTCATACTGTGGGTAATATTCGGGGGCGCAGGGGATACAGCGGGTGTTTTTGGCTTAGGTACCGATGAAGGACCGGGAATCGTAAATGGTGCCGCGGTCGATACGGCTATGCCGTCCTTGGGTTTCGCTGACAAATTTGTGAGTAAACACAAATGGAAGGGAAAGTAGACCGTGGATGGAAATTTGAAATGACGTGACTGCGCTTCAAGTGTGAGCTCCACAAGTAATATTACTTGAACGTGCGCGCGGTCTGCTGTGCCAGTAACACAGCGATAAGCGATGCCAAGTCGCGCACACTCAGCCACGAATTCATCGGTGCACAAAGGACCAGGTGGGTGAGAGAAAAAAGCGGAAAGGACAAAAGCAAATAAGCGGCTGACTCACCTCCCTCCATCCCTAAAAAATACTGAATCAAGTTCTGCATCAACGCGTCTTGCTGTGCCATGTTCTTTTGGAAATTGACCATCTCTCCGAGAACGTCGCGATAACTCCGCTCGAGGCCACGCAGCCGGTCTTCCGATGTCCCTACTTGAGCTCGGAGTGCTTCATTCTGTGCCTGTAGTGACGCGATCTGTTGCTGAACAGTGGATACGGAGTTTTGTAGACTGGTTGACATTGTCTGAAGCGCGGATGATTGGACGTGAAGAGCGGCGGTTTGAGACTGAAGGGTATTCGTCTGTGATTGGAGCACAGTCGTCTGGCTCTGGAGTGCATTCGTATGTGAAGCGAGTGTACTTGTTTGGGCTTGTAAAGATTCGACGTCGCCAGACGGAGGGCCCGGTGATCCCGAAGAGACGGCGCGGAGGGAAGAAGAAGGAGCATTATTCGGGAGAGCTTTTCGGGCAGCGGGGACCTTGCGCTTGATGTTTTCGAGGGCGTCGCGCCTGTCGACATGAAAATCGGGGTGGCGGAACGTCCAAGAGTGTTCACCAAACTGGGTGTCGTCGGTATTCTTTACCTGTACGTGTGTTAGCATGTCGGGATCACCGGGCCGTTATGAAGAGAATTCCCATGAAATGAGACCCCCCTGAGGCCACCCCCAAAAAGGAGGGCGGGGATCTCACCTCAGTGTAGAAAAGAAGAGAATCTGCGCCCGATGCCGCCCCGCTTTACACACGATTAAGAACAAAAGGAGAAATAAAGTTCCACTTGGCCGAGGGTGATCGCACTCGCAAATGATCAGCTCACCTTGTGAAAGTCATACTTGTTCAACTGGCGGACGAAGGAGGCAAAATTAGAGTGCTTGAAGAGGCGAGGGAGGATCGATTTCGTAAATTCGTTCATGTCCTGGGGGAGCGAGGTGAGACACGACGCATGGATGGGATGTTGCGCACCTTGACAACAAAACAATCGCCACCAGGGCCCCACGAGACGATGTGGGCAAAAGACTGATCCTCAAGCATCCTGTTCGAGCGATCGTGAGATGGGGGGGCATCGGGAAAAGGAGACGTACTTGTATAGTTTCTTGACAAAATCACAGGTGGCAGGCATGTTATCGTCAACATCCTTGGATGGTGCTTGTGGGAGTGGTGCCGGTGGGGGAGGCTGTTGCGGGGCGAGTTGTTCGCGCTTCATTTGTCTTGTCTCCGCAGGTCTCGGACCAGGCTGATTGTAGGAATGCACACTTTGGGAATGATGGGAAGGAAGAGCGTCATCGCGCGAATGGGAGGTGCGGTGCATCGAGGCAGGCCATGGGAGAGAGGACGAGGGCGGGGGGGAAGAGTGTCGGTGACCATATGGGGAGACCCGGGCGGAAGGGGAGTTGAGTGGTGGTAGGGTATTCACGTTTGAGCGTGTGGAGTTGACGGGAGGTAGATGGAGCTGAGAGGGGGGGGGAAGATGGGACGAGTGGAAGAGCTGCTGGCGTACGGAGGAATAGGGCGGGCCCTGAGATGGCTGATCCATGCTATCTGGCCAATCCGTGAGGTCAAGGTCAGGGCGTGACGGGGTGGGGCGGGCGGGGCGGGGCTGGAACGGATGCTTGGGGGGGCCGCCGTCCAGGCAAGGAGCGGCTGGCGCTGGCTGGTGGTGCGTCCGGGCACGAGTCGCAAGTCAATTTATTAATCTTGTCGCCCAAACCCAGCTGAACCCAAACAGCCGTAAACTTGGTATCCCAGCACGCTCGATGCCGCAGCTGGCCGTACACAAGCCGGGCTCGGCATCGACGCGGCTGAATCGGCATTTTTCGAGGGCGCACGACGTTGAAGGTGGAAGAAGGAGCGACGAGCACAGCACAGCGCGTCGATACACCGACGGGGCTGGCTGTGATCGACGTTCTCGAACGGAACTATTTCCCCGATGTCGCGGTCTGGACTCAACGTTAACTGCCTTTTTTCCCTCGCGCCAAACGAGAACCCGGCGCCAGGAGAGATACACGTTATCTCATTCTAGCCCGCCTAACCGCCACCCGACCACGGTCTAGAGCACCTTATATATTGACTTTCGTCCCCGGGCCCGCTCAGATCTGCTCATCCCGGCACCGCTTAAAATCATCCAATGGTGTCCGGGAGACAATCCCAGCCAGAACGTTCAGAAACGAGGGCTGGCACTGACTAGTAGCGTGTATAATACTTTTTTTTTCGAGAAAAGGTCGTCGTCCACGACCAAGTACAAGCTGCAATGAGTGGCTGTGTTCGCTCCGCGTATACCCGACAAGCGGGTTATTTTCTAGTCGCGCCTTGCTCACGCCTTCTCCAGTACTTCTCCAGCTATGGCCTCCCTCGCGCGGATATGCCCCTCTATTGCACGTCGTGCCGTATGTCCAGTTTATACTCCTTCTGTTTTCTCTCCTTACCTTGGTTTTTGGCAGCCCACGTTCGCACGGACTATCACCACCTCTGCGGACACGACGCTGCTGCAGGACACCATCACCGACCACTCCCAGCCGTTTACCGTAAAACTCCACCAAGACTCCTTCCGTACCTACAAATGTGATGCCCCCTCTCTGGAAGTCCAAGTTCGAAAGGACCAGCTACTCAAAATGTACAAGGAGATGCAGACCATGCGCCGCATGGAAATGGCCGCTGACACGCTCTACAAGGCAAAGCTCATCCGTGGTTTTTGCCATCTCGCTATTGGACAGGTAGCTCTTCCTTGTTTTTGTCTCGCTATTGCTCAATTTGCCCCAGGAAGCCGTCTCTGTCGGTCTCGAGCATGGCATCCTCCCCGAAGACCGCGTCATTACTGCTTACCGCTGTCATCCCTTCGCGGTCATGCGTGGGGGCACCATCAAGGGTGTCATTGCGGAGCTCCTCGGTCGCCAGGACGGCATGTCTCACGGCAAGGGCGGTTCCATGCACATCTTCACCCCTTCCTTCTTTGGTGGTAACGGTATCGTTGGTGCTCAAGTCCCCATCGGCGCAGGCCTTGCCTTTGCGCAGAAGTACGTGGGCAACAGGACGGCTACCTTTGCCCTCTACGGTGATGGTGCAAGCAACCAAGGCCAGGTATTTGAGGCCTTCAACATGGTGTGTGTCAGAGCCCCCGAATATGGCCTCGAGCTGACCATGTATGCGTGCTTAGGCAAAACTCTGGGACCTCCCATGCGTCTTTGTATGCGAAAACAACAAGTACGGTATGGGTACCTCAGCCGAGCGTAGTTCTTCCAATACCGAGTACTTTACGCGCGGCGACAAAATTCCCGGTATTCAGGTTCGTCTTTAATGTACTCACTATACGATATCACGCATATCGCGACCCATCTACAGGTCAACGGCATGGACATTATTGCATCCAAGCATGCCGTCGAATTTGCTCGCAATTGGGTAGTCGAGGGTAATGGTCCTCTCTTGATGGAGTTCGTTACCTACCGTTACGGTGGCCACTCGTGCGTATCACCTGTCTGTACCTTGCGCGACAACCTCTCATGTGGGTCTATCAATAGGATGTCTGACCCTGGTACTACTTACCGTACGCGTGAGGAGGTCCAGCGGATGCGCAGCACCCAGGATCCCATCCGTGGATTACAGCGGTACATTGAGGAATGGGGTCTCGCCACTGAGCAAGAACTCAAGGTACGATTGTCCTATGAATGCCTCATTCAACTAGTATTAAGCATGCATACCTTTTGGTGCTCGTAGCAATTTGACAAGGAAGCGAAGGCAGAGGTCGACCAGGCCGTCGAAGAGGCTAAGCAGTCACCCACACCACATTCCAAGGATCTCTGGACGGACATATATTTCAAGGACACAGAACCACCATTCATGCGTGGCCGGGAGCGGGAGGAGGTGCGCTTCACTCGCGACGTTGTCACCCGACCACTCACTCCACCCCAGGTCCACTATTATTAATGTTGCGCGTTGATTCGAGGGTGTGGTGGGAACTTGGGCTATAGACTCTGGGTGTATGAGATGACCCTACGTTAGATACAGGTGCTTTCGTGTTGCGTATGGTTTGAGGAGGAACACGCACCTTTATGTCACTGGTGTGCGAGGGACGCACATTTGTTGACAGGGCTATGACGTGGCACCAGCTACCAGCTCATTTAGGCGCAGTGGGTGGAGTGGGTGTGACGTGTCATGGCCGAAGCGGAATTTTTGAAACGTCATTGAAGCAACGACATCGAGCAAACCTTATCGACAACACTGAAATCGTACTGAAATATGTGATTGGGATGGTAT
Organism: Tubosaeta aff. heterosetosa; assembly: GCA_038094375.1. NCBI lineage: Eukaryota > Fungi > Basidiomycota > Agaricomycetes > Boletales > Boletaceae > Tubosaeta > Tubosaeta aff. heterosetosa. Next base: position 43,765 of record JBBPUC010000066.1, read on the forward strand.
ATCGGGACGGGTTCCCTGGTTCATTGACAATACGCAGCGCCTCGTCCCCGAGTGAGCCCGATGTCCGTGGCATGATTGAACAACCCTATTGATCGGAACGATGAGATCTTGAGATACGTCCATGGTAGTTACCGTCGGGAAAGACATGGATGTTACATACTGCCAGCAGAAACATGTCCAGGTTGGCACTGTGTAAGGCGGGTGATTGGCAGGTGATGTCAAACAGTTGGTTTGGCAGAACCAAAATCGGAATTGTTACTGTTTTATCACCACGCTCAAACACAAGACTTGTGGGTGTCAACGAACTAATGATTGAGCCAGTACTATTGGTGAGCACTAGCCTTTGAAACTGGCCCTCTGTGATTCATGAATTGATAGGAGTCTTGGTTCAAACGTTCACACCGTATTGAAGACAATAAAACGGACAGGGGAGCAGAAACATACGGGTTCAGGAAACCATTCCAGATCAGAAGAGAAGGCATGGTCGATCACTTCACTGACAAATGACGTCACTCCAGTTCTCATTTTCTCTCAATCACAGACTCCTCCACTCTGCTGTTCAGGGCAATTTTCCAGCTTCCGGTGACGGGCTAGCAACTGTGCACAATGCCACCAACACTAGGATTTATGAAACCACCGGGAAACTCGTGCATAGCACGTATGTTCCAACCAAGTCTGACTACATTCAAGGCTTTGTAGCCGTTCAGCTTTCAATTATGGACAAGCTCAAGGCTACCTTCTGTGACAGGAGGTAAGCGAATTTACCCATACTCGATAAGCAAAATCCAAAGTTAGCGGGACAGCCGACCCTGTGACCACGTGTGTTGGCAGCTTGCTAAATAACTACCACTTCAGTTTGCGGGCCTGCAAGTTCTCTCCGCAGTCGAACGAGGATCCCCATTGTCCCCTGAGAGTCATGGCTTCAAATCTGCAGGTCTCAGTCACAGCTATCCTGGCGAACAACTATGCGACACGTATGCTCCCTTTTGTTCCCTTCGCTCCACGCTGACTTTTCTCATAGTTGTTATGCTCACTGCTATTGGATATGATTACAGTAAGCAACAAGCGATCGCATGCTCCTTCTTGTAGTTTGATGTTCCACGATTTGTCAGTCCTCACTTTCTCGGACGAGGTAAGCCACATACAGCTAGAATAATATTCTGGCTAATGAGTTTATAGATCGAATATATTTGGGTGAGTGAACCTGTTCCCTTGCTGTCCGTAAATTCTGATGTGCCCATAGAAGCAGCACTGGACATGCGTGTCCACGCTATTCGTTTTCGTGTGTATCTTTGTCGCTTTTGTGCCGTCGCGTCATGGTTAATTCTTGGCTATCAGGTTCGTTATATCGGAATATTTTCTGTCTTGTATGCCTGCGTTCTGCGATATAACAGTTGATGCTTGACATGTCCACTAGAATTTCCAGCCTCTGTAGGTCAATCTCGAGGTTCGGGGTTTATCAAGCTGACTGAGTGCCATCGAAGTGGGGAGTACTTTCTTGCCTGTACCAACATCGGTGATTTCTTATGTTGCTTGCGTTCAGTGGAGAAACTCAAGACTGGTTGCTGATAGACGTACGTGTCCATATGCACGTCTTATGCTTGATTTTTCATGGAATTAATTTTGTTCTGCGCAGCTGTCAGTGCATTTATTTAGCACCTTTGATGTCCACGGCACTCAGAGACCTGTCAAGGCAAGATACTTTACATATGTAGCATATGGGGCACCGGAGTATTTATCGTCGCTGCGGATTGTGAGATTCCATCACCACCTTCAGTTGTATGAATCACAATGTTCATTGCAGTATCAATGATCCTTCGTCTGTGGGCATTATACAACAAATCAACGTTTATTCTCGGCACCCTCCTCGTATTCTATGTTTTGGAGGTCATTGCATATGTCATTTCTTGTGTTATGCCCCAAACCCGGAGCAATCCGATAGGTATGATTCACACTCCAATGCGACAACATGCGATTTACCTCTGTTCCATTTGTACAGCGGTTACCAATCGAGTCCTCGACTTTTCGTTTTGCAATGTCCAGTTCAAATCCCCAATCGGGATTGTGATCGCGGACGCATTCCAGATCGCCCTTGGTGCACTGATGTGTATGCTGGCCACTATCCGACTGATAAACGGGCTGCTTGAAAAACACAGGCTACAGCAACTCCAGCTGAGCCGTTATATCAAGGTTCTCATAAAAGAGGGAGTAATTTACTTTCTTGCGTACGTTTCGTGACTCTCGTCTCATATTCCGTCCTCTTGAGTTAATAACCGATTCTTTGGATAGCATTCTGTCATTCGCGCTAGTAAACTTGTTTGGTGTCACAGCGAACTTTTCATTCGATGGATGGGTATCGCTCCTGGGAGTATTCCAATTTGTACCTGCGTTTACGCTCGCCCCGCGGTTCATCTTAAGTTTGCGAAAACTTTATGCACTCGAAACTCAAGGGAGACGCGGAAGCGACATTGATACAGGGTTTGGCTTGACATTAGCATCTCACGCTAGTGTTGTGGGAGGCAGAATTATATTCGCGCTGAATGAGAGGTTCGGGTGGGAGGAAGACATGGAAATGGAGGAACGCATGGGATGATCATGTACACATGTTGCGTTTCATCAATATATCCAAGATCACCCATTTAGCCAACCACGTTTCAATGGCTGTCAGTCTATTACCTCGACACTCAGACCCAAGGGTTACTTGCCACTCACGCTCCCTTCAATCCTACTTCCGCGTTGCACCGTGGCATGCTAACATTCGCGTATTTTGCTTCTAAGTGCAGGTGCGTGGCGCAGACTTGCGTTCACGAGCTTCACAGTAATTTCAGCACGTGCTTGTGAAATATGTGGTACGGTCAGGTTGGCAGCAGTACGCCGAGATGCTAAAAATTCAGATCTAAGTATCCTTGAAAATTTATGTTCTTTCAATGCCCGGGATGATCTCCAAAGTTACCCTTCCTGAGTTGCGATGCTTCGCTTGCTGCAGACTAGGGGACCCAGGCGCCTTCTTGTCATTCCGCCTTCAAGAATGGTTTGTTTTGTAAACCGTGATACGACGGTTCCAACTTCCAAAGCACTTATCAGACAACAGCAGTCACCATCAAGCTTTTGATGCCTATGTAAGTAAGAATAGGTTGGTAGCAAATAAACTATGCAATGACGAAGAACGAAAAACGGTTCTACTACGCAATTCCTTGCACCCATAGAAAAGTCCTCGTGCAATTGGGTGGGAACTAGAAATACAAGGAATCATCACGTTTAGCGATGGAGGTAAGTTCGTGGCTGTTCACGACACGATGGTAATCGTTTGGTTCAATATCTCAATCGTCGGAGAGAGACCAGCCTTTATGGAAATTCAGAGCTCAGCATCTAATTTTAGTTTGGGTTGCATGAACTCACCCCAACAAGTGAGAAGTACGCGACACCGAGCAATGCGGCTCCGGTTGCAGTTGAGCTAGCTATGTCTACAGTGAAATTCTCGTATGGGGGCAAGTATGTTTCATGGCGTTCTGGCTGAAACAGTCCACTGTACAAGATATTGCCCATGTCGCCCGCAGGGGGATAACAAGGAGAGCTCGTGCAAGACTGTAAGCCAAGAACCACGGCAACAGGCTCATATTCAGATATTGTGTCCTGATAAACAGAGGAAATCGTATGAACAACAAGACACTCCCAAGCGGAAAGAAGGGAAGGACACTGCGGGTGACATACAGGAAGTTGTATTTGGACAGTTAGGTCTTCGCCTGCGGCCACGGTTTGGTTTGGGGTTGGCAGCCCGATATAAATCTCCTGTGCAAAGACAGAGGCAGCAAACAGGGATAGAGTAAACAGGGTCTTGAACATGATAGGCTAGAGGGGATGTGTAGGCGGAAGGAAGACTGTTGTTGGGGACACTTATTGTCATTGAATGCCTCATCATTGATTTATACTCAGTTGATATACGATGGGCATCGATGCCCGTATGCAGCACTAATTCCGGCAGCACGGTAAAGTTATTTCACTGCTTCATACCTGTGAAGTGCGGCCATACCCATAGCGTGATCGGAACTATTCCATTAATAAGGTGTAGAGGAAGCAAAACGTGCGCCATGGAGGTGACAAGACGCCGGGAAAGCGATGGAGCGGGGGCCGCGCAGATCGCGTCGGGTTCTGGGTTGGATGCCGGCTGGAATTAGACATGGATGTAGAGAAGTGTTGGGACTGCGTGATACAGTACAATATGTTGCTTAGCAAAGCCTGTAACTCAGAGGGCCTGCCGCGCTTGTGCGGCTTGCCACTGTAGTTTTCGTGCTGATCGTCCAAAGCAAAGTTTGTCCCGAAAGATGACGCTCTTACTTGTTTGGAGTCATCGATTCATCGCCTCACCCGTTGTGTCGGAGTGTAAGTGCGGCCTTCCTTCTCCGAAGCTCTATTCCGATGATTCATATACAGTTGGGTCAACCACGAATAATATTAATGGCAGGCATAACCGCTCGATCATCGACTTGAAACGCCCAGACACCACGTTAATTAGTATCAATTATCAGGTCAATGACAAAGTTTGAGAGTTTTGAAGTACTCAATACGGGAGTACAATTGAGTGCGCTGCATCATTTGAAGCGATCAATATTAGCAGATCACTGCAACACTGTCTCTCGTAAGTTCAATGCTGTAGCGCTGATCGACGATCGACCGTACTTGAATATTGCAAATTCCGTACATCTCAGGCACTTTAGGAAGCCAGTGTCCTGACAAAAATTTTACGCAAGAAAGGATATAACATCGCCGTGTAATCGGTTATCACGCCCATGAAGACACCAAACCCATTCTGTTTCCATAACGCGAACCCGATTGCTCTGAGGTCTACAATAAATAAGCCCCAATGCTCAACGCTCGCGAATCGGCAAATCACATAGTGTTTCGGACCGCCCGGCGATCGTTTCAGGTCGTTCGCTTGGTACAACATGCCAATCAAGGTCAGTCTCCCAAGTGACTCAACTGCGCGCCCTGATGTAGGACCATTTTCTCACGACGGCCTCAAGTTTCTGCTTGCTAATCGCAATATTCTTGTATGTCTTGTCGCTTACTCACTCATGCTTATTCCATTTCGTGTCAGGGCCAATGCTAGTACCGAACTTCAAGGTGGCAAGAAGTTGAGCCGCCCCCGGATTATTAGAATTTCCGCAACAATCCCCAGTCAGTAATAATTTTGACAACTTTCTCAGGTTTCGCTTCTATCAAACTGTAGCCTCCGTCCTGGATGATCGAGTACCCGAGGATATACCACTTGAAATTACGAGGGACTTGGCTACGGTTTCGTGAAGGTGTGTAAACTGTCTTCCATGGGTTGCCTCCCGAAAGAACGATAAATGTGGTGTACCTTGGTACCACAACCACTGATAGCTCTGGTATGTTTTCGGGCCCGAGACCATCGGCCAAATTGTCATCCACGTCAACCTCACGCGTTTCGTTTCCGGCCATCGCACTGATCGTTGTCTGCGAACTTTTTCTCTGGTCTGAGTCGCGTGACGGATCGCCCATATCAACCAAGAAGCTCGAATAGAGGCAACTGTATTAACAGTAAGTAGTGCCTGACGGCTTCTTACAATCTTAGCAGGGTGGTCATTTAACCAACAACTACTTGCCTGACACAGAGCTTGACTACCGTATTTCCTTTTGATCCGTCAAGCGTTTTAGGAACCAATAAAATTATGCATCGTGGCAAGGGGTCATTGTCTATCTCCAGATGCATTTTCCCACACGTGCAAGGATCTCGTCTCCATTCACACGTCACTATCCTCACTAATCATCGGAACCGAACAAGTCTGAAAACAGAAGGAGTGAAGGAGTGCGTATCTATTCCACACATATTTTAGATCATTTCACGATGTCGCCCGACTTGCAATGTCTTTCCGTTCGCCGGAAACTTCGACAAACAAATGGTATCGCATTTGTTACCGTCTCCAGCCCGTCGCATCAAGGGCGACACTGCCGCTATAGAGCCGCATCATCGCCGTCGCCGCCTTGGCTACAGATGTTGTTCTCGACTGAACATTACACTTGGCGTCTCGTGGTTTCCTTGGTGTCGCCAAGGTTGGAAACGAAAATAATCTGTAGGCTCAAAACAGCTTTGCTAAAGTCTTCTTACCGGACCACGAAGCCCATTTCGGCCCGTCAGCCTGATAGCCGGTTCCGGAACAACAGAGAGTTCAATTAAATCGTGGCTATCCGACGAACGGGTCAGAAAACAACAACTTCCAAACAAGTAATCACCAGTTCGTCGTCCACTTGGCTTATTGTGCCAGATCCGACTCAATTACCATTCAATCTTCAGGCCACCGAGCCAAATCTAGATAGACGGCCTCATCGTTCTGAATATCAGCCACGCCATCAAAATGGAAGCTCACTGATTGGGTACATTTTGCAGAGATCCGGTATTGGTCACGTACGTGCAACGTTGCAGGGCCGCTTTTGCTTGAGGCTAATGAAAATGGGAAAGACGTTCACGTCACGGATAAGTCGGCGTCGTGTGGCTTCCCTAGTTGTCCGTGGCGGAGGTGATAACGTTATTTGTACCGCTTTTCTGGCGTTTCGAGGGGAAGAAGGGCAATTGCACGCAAACACTCGCGAATTCCTGATAGGCCGTTATCGGACATCAAGCAGAATGTGGACGAAAGTAATCTAATCAGGAGTATGTTGCGATTCTGGGGGGACACACTGAGCCAACGGTAGCAGTTGAATTTCCTTGAAGAGTGGTCCGCCTTTAGACTTTAGGTGGCAAAGATGTTTCCGAGTGAAGTAAGGTCAGACATGGCTTGCCCTTTTTGATATAAAATTGACTTGATTGTAACGATGTCGCGGAATGTATTTGCGTGGCGAGATTTTCAGCGAAGTTTTTGCGCTAGCGAGGCACTTCTGTGATGGCGCTTGCTTCGGAACCGTTTCATATTGAAGTGCTAAGTAAGTAGGACAGCGGCGTGTGCAGAAGGTACCTCAATTAGGTAGCGACTGTCCTTGAGCTGCTACGTGGATCGGGGTTAAACAGCCCGTGAGAATTGACAACGAACCTTGTCGCCCCACAGCGGCAACAAACAGGGACAGTGGCTATTATCGTTCCGACGGAAGGTGGATGAGGAAGCTAACACTCGAGCTGAATTGTGAATTAAACAAATTGGAGTCGAGGATGACACCGTCTTCACAGGCGAATCTGCTTTTTTAAATTCTGGACGCAATAGCTGAAGGGCCACTCGGAGAGTTCCTCTGGTAGTGTTCTCACTGCCGATGGAGGCCGTGCTTGATGCGATGTTCCTGAAACTGGTCGCGGTAGCGTAGGGAATCCGCTACGCTAAGTAGCGAATCGACTACAGACGGGGTTCAGAGTGAAAATTGAGACGACTATCGTCATCGATACCGACGGAGACAAGAAAGGACCAATGAGAGTGGACGAAAATAGTCTGGTGATTCAGGATCGAGCGAATATAGCGAGTCGTCCCAAGGGCAGTGAGAACAGTTGAAGGGAATGAAGATAGCATTATGAAAGGGGTGGACATTTATTTCAAAAATTATATCAACGCCAGGCAGGTATTGATTTCCCTGACAAACAATAAAAATTGTAACTCAGGGAGAAAGTTGTACGAGTACCCGTGGTGATGGCAACAACAGGAGGAGGAGGAGGAAGCAACGATCATGCATGGCACTGCGGGAACGTTACAGCCTTGCCGATGAGAAAGCGACGTCGGCTAGATAAGAAATAAAATAAATAAACAAAATAAGTCGGAGTTGTCCGAGGAGATATTCGCAAAAGGCAGGTTCGGTCAGTTATGTACCGGTCGTCTTCTGACCACGTCCATCTCTTTCTAATCCCCTTCCCTCGCATGGTCCTTTGAGTGTCCTGCCCCCCTTTTCTTTCTCCTCCTCCTTTCCGACTGAGCCTCGCCGCAACCAAGGATACCGCTTGTGGTGCGTGTCTTCGATGTGCATGCTTTCCTCTCCTTCACCCTTTTTATCCTCCAGATCTCGCGACCCTTGCCGGCTTCTACCTTCCGCCCTCCCTACCCCAACCTCAAAGGACCAATCAGTAGTACGCTTGAGCTCAGCTCGCTGCTCTGATCATCTGCCCACACTCTTCTCCCCCCTGCTATCTTGACGGTAAAGGGCCTCCGCTGAACATTGTTCGCGTACCTTTTCTTTTCCCGCTGTAAAATTCTATCGACTTCACCCCTTAATCTCGGAGTCATTCCTCTCGCTGTTTGCCGCTTCTTGTCGTCTCCGTGTTCTTTCTAGGGTTCGCTATGTCCATGTCTCCTCCGATCGTCTCCGCTCCGTCCGACAGGCACTCTCCCTCCTCTGACGATGGATCTGCGTCCCCACAAACTCCGCTTTCTCCTACGAATGGCCAGCCCACCACTCTGGTTTATCCTTCCGAGTCCCCAAACATCCAACCTCATTCCTCTTCCAGCCCTACATCCACCCAGGTCAAGAGGAAACCTGGTCGCCGTGCCAATACTGCAGAGCGACGCGCGACCCATAATGCTGTTGAGAGGCAGCGTAGAGAAACCTTGAATGGTAGATTCTTGGCAAGTCATTTTCCGATTTGTCTCCCCTGATTTATTAAACCACGTTGCAGGACCTCGCCGCTTTACTCCCAAATCTATCCCAGATTCGCAGGCCATCCAAGTCTGCTATTGTCAACTCTTCTATCGCTCATATCCATGCCTCTCGTCGCCACCGTCTCCTTGCCTCCCGCGAATTGCGCATACTAAAACTTGAGTCCGATGCGCTCCGCCGGGAACTCAACGAATGGCGAGATCGCGCTGGTCTTCCTCGTGTTGATGAACCCGTCAGAGGAGATGGGTTCACGATGGTACTTAGTGGTGAAGTTGAGGTTCTCACTACCGTCATCGGAGAAGAGGAAGACGAGGGCCAGGGTCAGTTCGATGGTTTTGAAGATGCAGACGAAGAGCTTTCTGGTTCGGTGCCTGCGACCATGGACGAGGGCGAGGATGTTATGACCGCTGACTCCCAACAGAATGGGGGAATTTTTGGACACAACATCACTGCAGGCAGTACAAACCCCGTCGATATGAAGATCGCACGAATGATTCCCCGTGCCCAGCCTCTGTCTCACGGCGGTCCGATCATCGCCCAGATGCCACCCTCCGTCTCTTTTGAGAACCCAGCTATGCCTGCCCTCTACGAACCGCAGGTTAACTCGCAATTTTCAACTACCGCTCATATCGGACAACACGGGATTGCCACACCCGAAGCCGACAAGATCACCAGCTGGGGCACGAACGTGTACTCTGCGTACCATCCTCAGCTTCAGTTACAAGCCCAACAATCTATAATCACCCCTCCAAATGGTACCCACGCTGTCACTCATTCGCCGCCCTCTGCACCGGCTGCGGGTTTCGCTGACTACACCTATCTTATGAACCTTAAGCGACAACAGCTGGTGGCTTTTCAACATCAGCGTGGTACTATGGGATACGCAGCCGATGGCGATGACGCATCTTCCGTGGGGTCAAGCCAAAGCGGACATGAGAGGAGTGGAAGTACCTCTGCTAGCGGCGGTTTCAGTCCCCCGCCCCACGTCGCTCCCTCGTCTGCAAGTTACGAGCTGTCAAATGCGATTCCCGATTTTAGAATAGGGAGAAGGGTCGGCACTACTGGACTTCATGTCAACACTGCTCTTTCCAGCCCATGGAATGTAAGGGGGGATGATGGGATGACAATGAAGCAAGCAGTCAACTCTCCGATGCATATGGTTTCAAGTGGTGGTGGTTATGGAATCATGCTGTGAGGAGGGTGTCGTACGCTCTCCTTTATTTTCGAACCCTTGGTTCTTTGACCCCGTCTTTTGGACTTTGGCATGCGGTCTGCAATCTCGATTGTCTCATAATCTGTTGGTCAGTCGACATGACCTATTTTGGATGCTATACTACTCCCTCTTGTCTCTTGTTTCTCTTTGCTAAGCTATCCTTTAGCTGTCGATGGCTATAAATCCAGCCCCTCCTCTCTTCCATACTACATGGTGCTCATCGTCGCCACACCCTCTTCCACTAATTACTACCAGGTATCGTTGTACTAACACTCGTTTGTGCTGTTTCCCTTTCTTTTTATTTCCTGTGTCGAGCTAGCAACATTAAAAAGCACGAAACCTAGCATTCTTTTGTCGTTTTTCATCGAGGGCTTTCCAGTGTCTGGGAGTGGACTGATCCGTTGATGGATAGTTGTGATGATGGCCTGGTTGCATGTATCGTTTCCTTGCGCTAAAAACTGACGTCGTTGCCTAGGACGCGTGTATACAGAGATAATTATACAAAATAATGGTAATATTAGATATATCTGGTGGTTCCCAGTGGAATGTCGTATGATGAAGCTCGAATCTTGAAGCTTTGAAGACTTGTCAAGTACTTAAGGTCGGAAACAGGAGTCGTGGACAGGGCGCATAATCAGATAAGAGATTTGCTCACGAAAAAAAGACAAGCAGGAGCCTTTACTGTAAGGCGCACGGGAGTGCGTCGTCAGGTTCGTACGTGAGCACCGCACACTCTCATCAACATCAAAACCATGAATAGAACACCAAGCAAAAGTGACAGTTTGTCCTGTTGTCGTTTGTCAATGTGTCCTGCCCTTGATCAATGATCACTGACCTCGATATGCCAGTGACCTGCACACACCACACTCTTGCATTGGTTGGATGCAGTGCTTGCCGATCAGATTTATAAAGGGGAAATTGGTTACAGCTATCGATGCATGTAGGTTGTGTGTACATGTGTGACATGGAGTAATGATATCACAGGACTTGAATGTCACGATCGGGCCTTGTCCAGCCAGCCCCAAGGCGTGTTTTGCGTCTTGTGGGGCGTCCTCGTGCAACGCACGATGCGTGATAGAGTACACGTCATGACGGAGATACTGAGGATAGTACGCGCTGCCACGGTCGGGCTTCCACGTCAGGTCGGATGCTACACTCACGCCAACGAGCGGGAAAGGGGTCGTTCCGAAAAGGAAGACGGATCCTGTGGGGGTACAAAAGCGCTTCCGTCGGGGCTTGAGCGTGATGCATCATGTATGGCGCATGATGGCCGGTCGGCCAAGGAAACGCAGGCTTGGCGGGTGATTCGACAGGCAGTGTGATCAGAGTCGATGGTAGCAGCCTGGCGCGTGCTAACTCCAACGCGCAGCGTAACTCGGGTAAGATGAAGTGAGAAAGCGAGGGAGAATTGGATTATGCTCAACGGAAATCTCATGGATGGCTGAGTAAGCCGTTGCACGGAAGATTTCTTGGTCCGAAGGCTGGATGGAGAAAGTCGGGTTATCAGGTACTGGAGGCGAATTCCCCATTTTCGTCTGCCGCTGTCATCTGCTCAACCCAAAACATATCGATATCGGGACCGAGGAAAACAGGAAATAAAGTTTGACTACATATCCTAGATGTGTTGAGTTCGAGGGCTATCGTTGAGCAAGTCCCGGGTCCCAACAACAGTCGTGATCGACCGGATCTATTGGCGAAATCCACCCAGCGACAGCCGTCCAGTCCCGCCTTAGGCGCTGCAGTGGACAATGGCCACTGATACATCCACGGTCGAGCCAACTTTGCGCAGAATAGCCGTCCTCATCTCTGGCTCAGGTGTGATTGCAGACGTTTTCCTTTCTGTCTCTCACTCGTCTTCGGCAGGCACCAACCTCCAAGCGCTCATTGATGCATGCGACACCCCCCGTCTGCCTCATGCTCACGTTGTCCTCGTTTTCTCAAACCGCAAGGCTGCGTACGGCCTTACCCGCGCAGCCTCCGCCTGCCCACCCATTCCGACCGGGTACCTCGCCCTTCAGCCTTTCCTACGTGCACATCCCGGTGCGACCCGTGAGCAGTACGATCTGGCGGTTGCCGCAGAGGTGCTCAAGGCAAGGCCAGACGTCGTCGTCTTGGCTGGGTGGATGCATATCGTCAGCGAGGCATTTTTGGACGCGATGCGGGGCGACGGCGTTCACCCGTTGTCTGCGTCAGAGGCGCAGCGCGAAGACGGTCAAGGTGCTGGTGCAGGCGGGGAGGCCAAGGTACGGGTCGAGCGTGCGATCCCTGTGATCAACATACACCCTGCGCTCCCCGGTCAGTTTGACGGCGCAAACGCTATGGAGCGCGGTTTCGAGGCATTCCAACGTGGCGAGGTCGATAAGCTTGGGATCATGGTCCACCGCGTCATCGCAGAGGTAGACCGTGGCGCACCCGTTATCGTGAGAGAGGTGGAGGTGCACAAGGGGGAGGACTTGAAGAACGACTATGAGCCAAGGATGCACCGGACAGAGTGGGAAGTTATTGTTGAGGCTACAAAGATGGTGCTAGACGAAGTCAGACCAATCCTCACGCTCTGACGTCTTGGTGAGTTCCATGCCATTCATATATTGTAAACTAGGTGTAAGTTATTTACCAGCACCATTAAGCTCTTGCGAGTACCGTAAAGAGGAAGTCGGAGGAGACGTAAGTGTATTTTAGAATGGGAATCGCAATGGATCAGTACTTTGCTCTTTTCTCGTTTGGCTACGGGAGGACCACCGGTCAGCGAATAGAACGGAACGAAACCGCCAAGGAGGGACACATACCAAACAGGTGCGTCCAGAACGGATCCCGGAGAATGTGATGCACGGCGGTAATGAGGTGGAGGTGCCAACGCAGCGGGATAGACAACCGGAACAGGAACATGGCAGCTCTCCTCGGAGTATGTCTCTTCCTCGGGCCAAAATCGATCTACAATTTTTGCACCTATAGAGGGCTGCCGGTAGCGGGTAGAAAGCATCGGTGGGTACATACAAGTCACGTCAACGTCTCCTCTCGTATACTTGGCGTCAAGACGACTCACTGTGCTTTTTAATGTTGTCTCACATGGCAAGTCGAAGACCACTTCGGTCATGGATATGGGATCCGCTAGCTCTGACCCAGGTGTGCAACCGGCAGAGCCCGAGGCATCAGAAGAAGAGGAGGAACGGGAGAAGACTGTCATGGAATGGCGCTTGAGACCGAGAGTAAAGGGAATAGAGGTCCTCTTTTTGATCAAGGGACGCATGATGAGAGAAACCTTTACTAGTGGGGACGAAGCAATGCGGGCCTTTAAGTCGTGTTGGAACGTAACGAGGCCAGAGGGTGTGATAAATGGAACAGGCGACGAAGGCATGCCGTTGTCGAGTGGCTTATGAGAGGTAATCAGTGTGTCGTCCCGACGCACTGCCGAGCGAGTCTTATACTCGTTGGCCTTCGTCCAAGCCATGTTGTGGTGGTCGCTGCACAGAATGTGGTGGAGTGCACAAGAAAAGAGAAAGCGGGAGTTTTTGTGCCAATGTGGTGGGTGAGAGGCACGATGCTTTAAGAATGACTACGGATGTGGAACTTGATGAGCTGAACACGCATCGTTATGGTAATTTCTCCTAACTGCAGAGTCTAGGCGACTCGAAAAGGCTGTGATAGTGACCGCTCCAAGGTCTTGCGACAATTTCCGAAGCAATGCGGCGCCCGGCGCTTCTGTTTCATGTATGTACAGCATTTGACGGGAGGGCGTGCTGCGAGAAATGTGTCTGTCAGATTCGGAAGGTTCGATAAAGTGGTCCGGTGCTAACGCTCACCGGTTGGCGGGATCCTGTCTTTACACTCCCGGAAGGCCAGCTATACGTTCGAACCACCGGACGAGACTTGCAACCTTGCTGACGGCAGCATCGCTTTGGCCCAAGCGCAAATCAGGACGCAACCTATTGTCTTGACGAGTATATGGCATTGTTCGATAACAAATCTCTGTGCTGGGCTTATTGTACGGGGACGCGGTCAATGTGATCGTGCTACCAGGTTCCCAAGCAGCAACGAGGTCTGCCGAAAACGTGCATGAGAACATGTGAGTTTGGGAGGAAGCGATAACGTGCTCTCAAAATAGAGGATGTCGCCTCGTGTGAGCCCTGGAGAGGGTCCTAGCCCACCCCAGGCGTCTGCAGTATCTCTCCACGCAGTCAATTTACAAACTGAACCCTGGTCGTCGCCAAGAATAAGTTTGAGGATAGACACCTCATTGCCCGCATCTGTCCCCCTTTTCACGCGAATGGTATCTGGTCCTTGAACTTCGAGGGCGGCAAGGAGCACATTGACTTTACGAGATCCCTTACCCGACTTTGCGGTAAGGTAGAGAGAGGAAAGGGGCGTTACTTTGTGAAGGCTGAACTGAAAGTTTGGGAAACGAGCGATGGAGGAGGCCTCGGAGTATTCGAGGGAAGTACCTGTTTCCTGGGTGTCGTAGGTCCCATGGGGGAGTGATTCCGAGGGTCGGAGGAAGGAGGGGGCTCTGGTGGCGTTTACAGCGGGAGTGGGGGGCCAAGTGACATAGGACGTAGACGCATCTTGGACATCTCCGTTATGTTCGCAGATCCTCATATACCGAATGAGAGGGACATACTGGGATGGTCGACATGGGTATCGCCATGATCGGGCTCAGACTCTAAGCTGGAGTCAAAGATGACATTTTGGTAAAGAAGAGAGACGCGGTGGCTGGCGGCGTCGAGTGTCGCGGGTGGGTAGGGTGATTGGGAGGATTCTTGAAATGTTTGCCAGACATAGCCAGGATCCGACTCCATGTCCACGGAAGTCGGGGCGCCGAGAAAAACACGGAAGTGGACCATCGATAGTGATTCAGTCGGTAACCGACAATACGTCTGATCAGCTGGTGCGTTCGTTTGATATCTCGGTCACGTGACGGGCACACCCCACGCGCGTGACATGTTCAACGCAATTTCAGTCTTGTCCAGTAGTCTCAGCAGTGCGTCTTCTTAACCATGTCAACTTTCCTCGAGTTGTATGAGTCGCTCGATATTATCGGGAACGGTTCATTTGGTATCATTCGAAAAGTCCGAAGAAAGTCGGATGGCCTGGTGTGTCTACTGTTGCCACCACTAATTCTCGTCATCTCACCAGGACTAGATATTTGCAAGAAAAGAAATAAACTTTGAGCGCATGAGCGACCGCGACAGGAAGCAAATCGTCGCCGAGGTGTATGTCTCTCATTCAATTCCATTCGCTCCCCTCATCCCGTCGCCCAGGAATATCCTCAAAGACTTGGACCACGAACACATCGTACGGTATCATGACAGATACGTTGACAGAGATTCTGGCATCTTGTACATCATTATGGAGTACTGTGGCGGCGGCGACCTCTCTGGTATCATCAAGCAGGCGATGAAACACAACAGACCCGTGTCGGAAGATACCATTTGGAACTATTTCATGCAAATATTACTCGCCTTGCAACACTGTCATCACCCCCCAAATTCCGGCTCCGATGCGGATCCTAAGGAAAGACGTCCGCAGATATTACACCGTGACATTAAACCGGATAATGGTACGCTTCGGCCACACTCCTTGACACATCTCACGCCTCGTCTTCAGTATTCCTTGATGAAAACAACTCCGTCAAACTAGGCGACTTCGGTTTGTCGAAGGCGCTTCCGCAGGCGAGCTTTGCTAACACTTACGTCGGCGTACGTTTCATAATCCTACTTTCTCGCTACTAAGGCGGACCTCGTGGTTTCAGACACCATATTACATGTCCCCAGAACTGATGCAAGAAAAGGCTTACGATTCAAAATCAGACATCTGGTCCCTCGGATGTCTCATTTATGAACTATGCGCCCATAGACCACCTTTTCACGAAGCGACGACGAAAGCTGAACTCAGTATACTCATAAGGTCTGTCGTTTTAGATGCCACTTTCCCAGTGATATAGATCAAGGTTAGAAACGGACGTGTACCGCCCTTACCTAGAGGCTACAGCCAGACGTTGTCCAGTGTCATCAAAGCGATGCTGAATCTCAATGTAAGTCAATCGCTCTGTATCTAATTCTTTTGATCTCGTCTGAACATTTAGCCGGCAATGAGACCATCCGCCGCGCAGCTTCTCCAACATGAGAGGTTAGCGCTCATCTCCAAGGTGGTCGAGGCAGAAAAAATGTTCGTCTCACCCATACTCTCGGGTCTCACATTAAAACCAGAATAACGTTTAGGCTCATGGCAGTAAAGACGCACAAGGCTACAGTGGTTGCAAAGGAACGCGAAATTGCTGCACGGGAGACTGCGTTAGTAGATCGAGAAGCAAAGATAACAGTGTTGGTGGCCGAAAAAGACGCGGAGATTCTACGTTTGCACGGCCTCGTCTCGACAACTCAATCTCAACTCGACGTCCGGATACGGGAGGCGATATCCAAGCGGGAGGAGGAACTTCGTCTGGCTATACGGAAACGTGAAGAGGAGGTTGCCGCTGCGATGGCGAGACGCGAGGAAGAGATTTTGTCCTCGGTACGGCAACGAGAGCAGGAGATATTTGACGCATGGAGGACACGAGAGGAACAGATTAAAGCAGAGGCAGAGGCGGTCGTTACGGACAAGATGCACTGGATAGCTGCGAAGGAGGCGGATTTGGAGGCGGAACAAAGCAGACTCGAGGAAGTGCAGAAAGATCTGGAGGCCAAGCTGGCCAGCTTGTCTTCTCAGGAGGTCAAGGGCCGCAAGGAGAAAACACCGCTTGAGGAGGTCAAGAATTTGCTCGCTCCGCTTGTCCAGATGACGGAGGAACGCGGTCAGACGCGCGAAAAGCGCATTGCCAGTGCGCACTCGAATATGGCAACACCCGTCAGTCGTAACGTCGCGAAACCCCCGCAAGACTGCATGCCTTCTGCCATGAAGGGGGTGATCCTCACCCAGACTGGCCAGCCACTCGCCACGCCTACTCCAACCGAGCTTGCGAATCTTTTTGTAAACTCACCAAGAGTCGGGCTCGACTTTGCAAAAATTTTTGATTTCGGGTCCGAGACCGAAGACGACAACGAGTCGGGAGAGGAAGTGATGCCACCTTCCCCTACAGTCCGAGAACGACCACTTTCAGAAACATCAAGCCATTCATCCGGGTCCACCGGGGAGTCAACTTCGGGATCAGCACCTTCCGCCCTTCCTACACGTCTTCGCAAGCCGTCTGTCCGGAGTTCAGCCCAGAGGCCACCTCTTCCAGCCTCTGCCTCGGACCCCACGGGGCTTGCGTCTTCTCGGGCTCGCGCGTCCAAGTCGATTAAGGCGAAGTCAGTGGGGGAGGGAGCCAACGCGAATAAACCTGCGATTCCTGTTCGTCCCACTGAATACGACTTATCCGACGAGGAGAACCTTCCAAGTCCATTCCTCCGAAGAGTTGAACGCGAACGATCGACGCTACCTAGCGGGGGGACATTCAAGTCGAAACGACAGAACTCGGGCAACTTGCTAAGGGCTGTCGCGGCTGCTAATTCCGCGGCGGCCGCTGGTGGAGCGAAACCAGGGCATATTTCGAAAGCACTGGGATCAAAGACGTCGTTACCGTTGCTCGGGAGTGCAAGACCCTCTTTGACTGGTGGCAAAAGGGTACTGGACGAAACGAAAAGAACATTATCGCAGTCATAGCATCTGATTCGTAGGTCGCTGTGAGCATATTTGGACCGTATTTTTTATGAACTGTTGATTAATTCATGGATATTACGAACGTGATGTTTTTCTAACTATCTATACGTTGTGTAGTTGGGTATGGTAGATAGCATGCATTTTACTTGGTTGACGGTTGCTCGCGGGTCGTCACGGAGTCGTTTACGCATCCTGCACTGTCGAAGATGGCTGCACTGGATACGCTCGGGCCAGGTAGCGAGAGGATTACACCAAAGTTGGATCTTCGAAAAGGTATGTAATGCCCGACACCGATGACGCGACCGCAGAAAACCAGACGTGAATACTGAATTACAATCATTTCAATGACTAGCCCATTGACAGGTACGACAGCAGACGAAATAGCGATGGGGGCCATGAA
Source organism: Tubosaeta aff. heterosetosa (assembly GCA_038094375.1). Lineage (NCBI taxonomy): Eukaryota > Fungi > Basidiomycota > Agaricomycetes > Boletales > Boletaceae > Tubosaeta > Tubosaeta aff. heterosetosa. Next base: position 61,599 of record JBBPUC010000066.1, read on the forward strand.
GTACGATGGTAATAGAATTGGATATGTAAGCTGAGGAACGTTCCCGTACCCCTTTCTGGTCGGGCCTCAAGTGCCACTCAGGTGGTAATCAGTTCGATTTGATTACTTGCTCGACAATGCACTTTACAAGTCAATCAAGAACATGCCTTCTTTGATGGTCCCTGCCTATATTCATCATCATCCCCTCCAGCTCCATGCTGACTATGCATACGCTTCTTGACTTGATGTGGGAGGTTGACCGTTTCGGCCCGAGTAACGTCAGAGTGACATGGCACCAGATCCGGTAACGACATTCCCTGGATCGATTGTCGACAAAGACTCAATACCATCCACAAGTACTGATACAAGCAGGAGTACGAGCGTATATTGTCGAAATTGAACCCTCTCTCCAGATAGCCGGTCACCAGGAAGGCACGAAGGGCTTCGACTAGGGCCTGGAGTGAATCAAGCTGGGAAGCGAGGTACCTGGAAAGAAGATCATCTAAAGATCCATCTTGACTAAAAATTCTTAAGCGTCGCGGGTTGCATATGCTCGTGTCCTGGAAGACCTCGGATAAAATGGCTGCAAAATGGGACCGCTCCTTGCTAGAATCAATGCTGCAGGGAAAACGCACTAGAATGGTCCAAAGGAGAACCCAGAAGATGGATTCCATGTCGTGCTGGAAGTTGTGTACAACAGCACGGCTGCGGGAATCGGCCGGTCTTTTCAAGAAAATCGAATTTCTAATTTCCTCCAAGGATCTGGGACGTATATGCAGGTAAACTTGCGTGTGGATTTCTATAGCCATAAAAAACGCCGTTCCCTGACCTGCCGTCAGCTTCACTCAAGTAGGTGTATGATATTGTGCACACCGTTTTTGGGTCCGAGCTACTCGTCCCGCCTGACGGACGAAAGCGTTTGGCATACTCTAAATCAGCCAGTATACCTCGCACTTCACCATTGTCGTCTTCAACCCGATAAAGGTTTCCCGAGCTAATATCGCGATGGACCCAGCCTGCCAAGAACATCAGTTGCAGAGCTGAACTGATAATCAGCACTTAAACAGTGGTAAAATTCAAACAGTGTCTCACCAACCACGCAGGATAATAGTGCCTTCAACACGTCATCCAAGATTGGCACATCGTGCAATGCCACGCACACTTCCTTGAAGACAAGCCGAGACTGCCGCTTTGGAACATGACGGCGATTGTATAGGCTTCTCTCGGGTGGGAGAAGGTCGCCAAGCTGAGACAGGGACATCCGAGAGGGGTCAGCGTGTGGTAACGACGAATATTTGATGGCAGCGGGTGGCTCGCTAAAGAGGGTGGAATCAGGTTCAGCTGCCTTGGCAACCTCCTTCGACGTCATTCCTTCCCAATTGCTGATCACCGTGAGGAAGTATTGACACCATTGTTGCCCACTGAGGACATTTCGCAGCCTCTCCTTCGACTCGTCATCCATGCCGTCGAAGCCCTTTGGTTCTACGCCTTCATTCAAATCATTGGCAATCTTCTGGAGATCATCAAATATCTGTTGCTGAATGTCTCCTTCGGTCATCGACCCGGCGTCGAGCCAGACATCCTTCAAGACTACCGTATGAGAACTTGCGAGCGGCTGGAGCTCGTCGAATGATGCAACTTCGATGACCTCCCACACTCGAGTCGCACGGCCCGTTATACATAGACTCCGATGATCGAAAATTGCCCTCTGCGTCTTGTAGTAACGTCCATCGAGGTCATAGACAAGGCAAACCTTGTTCGTCTCGGGGTCCAGGCGACGCTGGATGGTAGGATCGTAGCCGAGTTCCTTCTCTGTGGCAAACATCAACGAGAGCATGACTTTGATATACATCCGACAGTCCTAGTCGGTCGATCAGCATCAGATCTCAGACGGATCAAATAGATGACCTTCCTCACCTCAGTAAACTTGAAATCCGGGGACTTGGCAGAGTGTGAGCGCGAGAAATACCAAACGGCCATCGTATCGTCCTCAATACTGATCTGAGACGTTGTGAGACGGGAAGTGGAAGGTACAGGAGAAAACTAGAACGTACGCCATATATGTGCGTGCGACGGGGATCGTCATTCATGCAGAAAGTAGTAGTACCCAACAGTTGTTTACGATTCTGATGGGGGTAAGTGTGAACGTACCAAGAGGTTAGATGATAGCTCACCTCTCGAGTATCCTTTTGAGATGTCTTATATTCAGAAGGAACGGCGAGATCTGCTACAGGTACGATGGTCGAATGCACTGATGACGGTGGCATTGTTGATCGCTTGAGCTTGAGTAGCGCGTCTACCCGAAAATTTGCACCGAAGGTCTCGCCCTCATTGAAATTGTCGGGTTGCTGGAGGAATTGACATGATGCCTCGCGTCCATCAACGAGAGTGAGTTTTTGTAGCACATTGGCGATGTCTACAAGAGGCTGGTAACGCTTCTTCTCATTCACGGTCCCAATCTTGGATGGACTGACAGGATAGCTCGTGAACTGGAGACGAGGACCATTTGACTGGACAAGGTTGACACGCTGAAGAGCGGTGACTGCAGCTTCAACAGCCGCCGCGGACACTTCGAATGGGAGGTAGTGGCCGAATCCTGTTTTGTCCCATTCCGAACAGTGGACCATCTCGCCTCTCATCTGAACAAGAATTTCTGAGCGGTGTCGAGTCAGATCTCTTGTTGACCTTGGAGTGCCCGGTTTACGGGGTGTGTCTAACAACTGTTGACTGTGATAGAAATCAATAAGACCAGTGGAGTTACTAGCAATCCATAATATGACATACGTTGCTGTTCGTCCACTAGGAAGACCTGACGGCAACTTGTCAGAAGTTGCGGTGATATTCGGTGACTGCATTGCGTTGTACACAACTTGCTTGATAGTCTCTGGCGTGGCAAAAAGTGAACGCAATGCAGAAAATCTCCACCTAAGTTGCCCGATTACGAAGCCTTACTAAACACGGTTGAAGTTGGCGGCGCCGCTTATTGTTAGGCTCGAAAAACAGATTTCCTCGACCAGCAATAAACCCTGCCCCAAATATCTAGTGTGACTTAGAAAAGTCTACCTTTAACTACGGTAAGGGGACGGCCCCTCTACAACCCTTATTTGGATATGGCCGGCAACCAGCGCACGTGCTTCGCCAAAGCGTGCTTACACCAGATGCCTGTGCAACGTCACTTCCCACGCCCATTGCTCTTGCTCATCGTCAACGCCGACGCCGACGCCGACGACGCCCGCCTCCCGCGCTGCGCTGTGCGCTCGCACGGACCTCTGTGCATTGCATGGAGCGTCTAGATAGCTTCAGGGAGGCGGGATCTTGCCATCAACATCCCCGTTCTTCGTCATTCAAGTGATCTCGGCGACGACGTCATGCCCGCCTCTCGCACGGACCTCTCGCCTCCCGCGCTGCGCTGTGCGCTTGCACGGACCTCTGTGCATTGCATGGAGCATCTAGATAGCTTCAGGGAGGCGGGATCCTGCCATCAACATCCCCATTCTTCGTCATTCAAGCGATCTCGGTGACGACATCATGCCCGCCTCCCGTGTGGACCTTTGTGCATTGTATGGAGCGTTCGGATAGCTTCAGGGTGGCGGGATATCTCCATCAATCCCCCTGTTCTTTGCCTTTCAAGCGACCTTGGCGACGTCACGCCCACCTCTCGCACTGCGCTGTGCGCTCGCACGGACCTCTGTGCATTGCATGGAGTGTTCGGATAGCTTCAGGGAGGTGGGATACCCCCATCAACATCCCCGTTCTTCGTCATTCAAGTGATCTGGGCGACGACGTCATGCCCGCCTCTTGCACGGACCTTTCGCCTCCCGTGCTGCGCTGTGCACTCGCACGGACCTCTGTGTGTCGTCTGGAGTGTTCGGATAGCTTCAGGAAGGCGGGATACCCCCATCAACATCCCCGTTCTTCGTCATTCAAGTGATCTCGGCGACGACGTCACGTCCGCCTCTCGCACGGACCTTTCGCCTCCCGCGCTGCGCTGTGCACTCGCACGGACCTCTGTGTGTCGTATGGAGTGTTCGGATAGCTTCAGGAAGGCGGGATACCCCCATCAACATCCCCGTTCTTCGTCATTCAAGTGATCTCGGCGACGACGTCATGCCCGCCTCTCGCACGGACCTCTCGCCTCCCGCGCTGCGCTGTGCGCTCGCACGGACCTCTGTGCATTGGATGGAGCGTCTAGATAGCTTCAGGGAGGCGGGATCTTGCCATCAACATCCCCGTTCTTCGTCATTCAAGCGATCTCGGCGACGACGTCATGCCCGCCTCTCG